>SKCR01048423.1:0-122374 GCA_019454045.1 Zanthoxylum bungeanum
AGGTATCTAATTAAAGGGAGAAGGGATTGATTGCTTTTGGTTGGTTGAATGTGGATTTGCTAAATAAATAAATAAAGAAACAAAAGAAAATACAAAGGAAAAATAAACAAGACACAAAAATCTAGGGTTGTGATTCACACAATATTATTCTAATGATGAATTAATTCTCTTATATATGTGTAATAAATCAGTTTGCTAACCTGGAACATGAAGTTATGCAAAATCCTCTTTCGATAGTCAGACGCAAATACCCAGTATAATCTAATTGAACCATATGTCTATGTCAACCAAATTACTTGGATTCATTAAGATTAAGTTCCAATTATGGCTACCATCGCCCGACAGGTATATGTCTATCTTGTAAGGAAATATGTTAAAGGGTTATTTATCCTCAAGGAAGATCGTGGGCTATTGAATCCAAGGCTGAAACCTAAAATCTCTTCGTCAAGTTCATTTTAAGTTTACCAAATTAATCTTATTAATGACCAATTAACAAGAAGCATTAAGCTTAAGACTCAATAAACAAACTAAAAATTACCCATAAGAATAAAATCAATTATTAAGTGTGTGGATATTGTGTTTCATCACTTCCCTAGAATAAAAATAAAATGTTGGGGGTTGGGGGATCCACCTTTACTATTTCTAATTTAGAAATCTCCATTACCAAAAAATAGAATTTATCAGTGATATTACCAACCAGTCATATAGGCGGTATCCTCATTAAGTCAGATTTTAATTAAGTCCGACCGACCATAAAGGCGGTATCATTATTTGTCCATAAACCAACCATATAGGCGGTAATCATCTGCACCTAAAGACTAGCCATCTAGGCGGTGTCACATTATTTCAAATAAATAAAACCAGCCATTAAGGCGGTAAACCTTTTAGTTTGAATTATAATTTCCATATTATAATTAAGGGAGATTAATCTAAATTAAAATAATAAAAACTCCACCCTTCCCCCAGAGGAAATCTAACTACTAAACATAAAAGAAAAGAGAAGAAAAAGAAACTACTACTATTACTGAAAATTAAAATACATAATTTAAATGCTAAAAATAAATACAAACAAGTTTCAATCCTTAAATTCCTTATAAAAACCTAAGGAAAACATGAGAATTACAAATGAAATGGTTTGGTATTTATAGGAAAATCTAAAGGCTTCCACCAATTTCTCTACCAATTGCTCCACCAAACACTCGACAAAATCCTCCACCAAACATGCCACAAGAAACTCCAAAAAACACTCTACCAAACATGCAAGCATGTTTTGTGGAAGTTTGACAATTTTAAATTGTCATTTTCCATTTTTTTATTTTTTTGATAATGACTTTAGTAATTACACAAATATATTAGATTATTCGTTAATTTCTGTCTTGAAAAATTCGGAATTCGAAAATATTTAAAATTTCAAAGTTGTAGATCTTTGAGTCTTCTTTAATCTGCGACTTGAATTAGCTCAATCAGATATCAGATGAAAACGTTATGGCCAAAATACCAAACATGCGCAAAATTGGAATTTAGGACTACACTTCATGACGCGTACAGTAAATTTTCATTTTTGATCTTTTTTTCCTCTGAATTTCATCATTTTAGCCCCGAGTTGATTCCATTAAGTCCCAATATTATTTTTATCTGCAAAATAAAAAAACACATCAAAACATTCATAAAACGCGAGAAATTATACAAAATATTAGGTTAAATGAGTGGGAAATAGTGATATAATTATCACTCATCAGTAATATATCAATTTATTAACCTGAAACACTAAATTCTGCAAAAGCCTATTCCATTGGTCAGATACAAATATCAAGTGTAATCCAATTAATCATATTCTTATGTTAACCAAGTTATCTGAATTCATTAAGATTAAGTTCCAATTATAGCTACCCCGCCTGACAGGTATATTCATATCCTATAAGGAAATCTATTAAAGGATTATCTATCCTCAAGGAAGATCGTGGACTATTGACTTTATGGTCTTAAACCTAAAATCCCTTTTCCAAGTTCATTTTAAGTTTACCGAATCAATCTTATTAATGGTCAGTTAACAAGAAGCATTGAAACTAAAGCTCAATAAATAAACCTTTATATTACCCAAACTGTAAAATAAACTCTGATGATATTGGAATTCATCACAACCCCATATAACTGACTTAGTTACGAAACATAACTAGAGGTGCTAAAAGCTTAAATAAAAGACATAAAGTAAATTGTTGTAAAGTAAATGCTGAAAAGTAAATGCTAAAAGTAAATGCTGAAAAGTAAATAAAGTAAAAGTACAATAAAAGAAAATATTAGGGGTTATAGGATCCACTTTTATTACTACTATTTTAGATATCTCCCTTATTATAATATATAAACTTTACGTGATATTACCAACCAGCCATTTAAGAGGTATCCTGATTAAGTCAAATTAATATTAAATTACCAACCGACCAATTAGGTGGTATCCAGTTTTAGTCAGGTTAAAACCAATTTCAATAATTACCAACCAACCAATCAGGCAGTATCGACATTAAGTCAGGTTTTAACAAGTTTATATATTATAATTATGAGAGATTAATCTAAATATTAGTAATACAAGCTTTACCTTTCACCATAGCAGGGGGAGTTACCTCCTCATTGCGTAAAAGTAAAAACTAAAAAAGTAAAGAAATGAAAGTACTGTGAGTAAAAATAAATTACGTAAAAGTAAATAAAATTAATTACAAAACTGAAAATAAACAAAAAAGATACAATCTTCTTAGTATTCTTAAGGAATTACATAGAAGAAAGTATGAAATGAACTTGAAATTTTGAGTTGAATTTATAAGCACCAATAGGCTGAGCGCGTCGCCTAAATTTCGACGCATAAACCGGATCGGCTGACACATGTCCTGGCGGCGTTGGCAACTAAATGATTATCCTGATGTGGCAATGACGTGGCGATGTCGATTGTCGGCAGCATGTGATGGTGACACGTTAGCGGCGCACGTTAGCAGGCGGCGCATGTTAGCACGACGTATTTTAGCAAACTTCTCTGATTGTGACACATGTCTCGGTACACGTTAGCAGGATCCGGTGCACGTTAGCAGTCGCGACACAGGCTTTGTGTCGCGACGTCCAAATGACAATTTTGTCTTTTTATCCATTTTCAATATTTTGGCACCAAATCACCTTCAGAGAGTCTTGAAACTTTATTTATCTACATAATAACACAAAACAGATCAAAATATTCACAAAACTCAAGAAACTATACAAAATATTAGGTCAAATGAGTGGAAAATAGTGATACATTTACCACTTATCACACCCCAAACCTAACATTTTGCTAGTCCTCAAGCAAAACAACAAAATAAAATAACATAAACATCTTTAAAATAAAATTAAACTAAGCCACTTTCGTAGGGATCACGGTTGCATTTATCGTATGCAACATGCCTTTAAATCTCTAGGTGTCCCTAGTGGACGAGTTGTAATCTCGTGATGGCTTACAATAATGATACCCAAAATGTTTGATAAAAGTAAAAAGATAATAAAACTAATACACACAAAAACAAAAAGACAAGAGGAAAAAATAATAAACAAGTTAGTGAGTAAATAGATGAAACTTTTTATACAAGTTAATAGTTGTTTTCTTTCTTTCTAAATTATCAAATAAATAAATTCTCCGATTATTTTTACCATTCTTCATATACACAGCTAACAAAGTAATAATCAAGTCATTTAACCCACAATATTCATAAATGTAGTTGAAAATAGAGTAATATTTTTTTCCTAAAGTTATATTAGAATTCACACCTTTTTTTAGCAATGGAATAATTTTTTTCTGATTTTTTTGATTTTTTAATTTTTTATATATATAATATCTTCCATCCATGTAGCGAGCTTTAGGTCAGTGGCTCCCAAACCAGTTGGTTTTAGGGCACTAGGTGTTAAGACACCTTTACAGACTTAATTACTCGGATTTCCGATTTATAAATTTTTTTTTGCAACATCTTTGATCCAAGTAGCGAGCTTTTGGCCAGTGACTCCCACACCAATTGGTTTTAGGGCACTAGGTGTTAAAACACCTCTACTGACTTAATAACTCGGATCTCAAACGTTTTTTGTTTTTGAAATTTTTTGTATCCCATTGTTTTTTTAGATGTTTCCTTCAATTAAACTAGAGCACTAAATATTACAAACTTGTCAATTACATCTCATGTATGTATGTCACCATGTATGTAGATAATACATGTCAACTGAGCATATGAAGATTTATTTTAGTAAGTATCATGGAGAATTCACAAATTAAATAATTTAAAAGGAAATAAACAAAAACTAACTTGTTCCGAAATAGGGTGAGATATGTTTTAGGAGTGGAAATTTCTTACACAGCTATCTCACACTAATTTCACCTGATTAATCAGATTAAAAACACAAAAACACAAAATATTTTTTAATTTTTGTAAAAAATTTTAATTTTTTTGAATTTTTTCCAAAAATTTTTGATTAAAAATACAAATAAAAATAACACGATACTAGTCAACTATTCCCCTCCCCCAAACCTAAATGAGACATTGTTCCCAATGTCTTAAAAGGTAGAAGATGAGTTTAGAAGATATAACATGGTTAGCTAAAATTCTACATCTAGACAGAAATTAAGGATTAAGATCCAGGTTTATTCGACACTTTTTACCATGATCATTGTCAGACCAGTTTATCTTGGAAATGATAGGATCAATTTGTGGTTCTAAGGCTAAGATTTGGTCTATTAAATCTAGGGCAGTTCTACCAATTCTGGCTAGGATTTACCACAATCATTGTCAGACCAGTTTATCTTTTACAGGTTTTGACACGAACCCATTTCTTCGGGCATCATCAAGAAACACACAAAGAAATTCATAAAATCCATCAACGTTAAATAGTCCAAGCGGTTTCTAGTGTATGTTCAGGTTCACCCAAGATAACACTGTAAAAATTTCCGCCATTGTGCCGAAGCCTCTTGGCAAAGAAATAAAAGCATCAGCACGGTTTATCATTTCTACCTGTCGTTCAGACATACCTGACACAATATATTCCTCTCCGTTTGATGGTCTAATAAGGTTTGCCTCTACCAAGGGTTTTGGGATGATTCCTAGAGCTTGACTGCTCCTTCCTGTACAGCCTTTGAAACAATCTCCATTAATCCAAGATTGTCTCTGCTATATACTAAATGCATATTCCTTCCAGCTATGACTCGACCCAATTCAATGATGCCTCAATGAACTCTGGTTTATAACCAACACTAGTACCGTAAAACACACAAATGTTTACAACTCGTCTTCTTGAAGTGGCTTCCATTTTTATATGTTTCTTTCTCAGCTCTGGATGCCTTCAAGAGTGCAATGATGAGTTGAATTTATGGGACCTGAAAAAGGGTGAGTAATAATATCAATAGTATCTTCAAAATGATGATTCTTTAGATAATCAAGAAAATAAATCGTGAAATGTCAAAAAAATTCGATCCTGTCGATGAAAATAAAAGAAAATACTAAAACAAATCACAATTATTAATTAAAAGACAAAGTAAATAATATTTACAAGAAAGTAACAGCTTGAAAACTATATTGTTGTCTTTCTTTTCAGAAATGTGCATATAACATACGAATTTCATGATATACATATCCACTGGGATGCGTCTCAAAAGTCTTAGATATGTCATCCAAAGACTCCTTACTCAAGCCATCCCTAATGAATTTAATCTTATCTTCACGATTATCAGACACCATTCCTAAAGAACGATAATAAGTATTACATGTCATGCGAGCATATTTATAGCAAACACCCATTCTTTTAGCTCTTCTCTTTTTAGCATAGGTGCTTCTACCTAAACTAGGCAGATGTGAAATAAAAGAGTCAGATGACTCACCTGCCAATGAGACTCGTACTTCAAATTAATCCAACGAATGTCAGTAGGAATAACTTTGATCATCAGTAATCACATCCATTCCAAGCGAGCTATGTAGACTTTCATCAGATAATTTTGAGGGAGAGAAAGAAATTGCTTGTGAAGATTTGCTAAAAATTCTTCTATCCTGAAATGTGATTTATCCTGTAAAATTAAACATACAAAATTAAAAAACACCAAATTTGAATATATACACAAATTGCATGGGTTGTCTCCCAACTAGTGTTAAGTTTAATGTCATCAGCTAGACATGACTGCCCGAATGTTAGGCTGGATCTGAAAGTGTAACACTTTCTTTTTGTCGCTCAATTGAATCTCCCCAGTAGTGTTTGACACGTTTGTAAATCTCATACATAATAGGTATATATATCTTTCCTTCTTATTTGGGGGTATTGGTATGTTGCTAGATGTCAACCTTGGTCATTGAAATCGAACGACCATCTGATCGGAGGATAATTTATGTTCGATTAAATTATCACGATTCATTTCATGTCCAACTTGAGGGGAACCCAAAAGGTCACACACAAAAAATTTGAGATCAATGGTTAACAGTGCACAGTACAAATATAACAGCATATATGATTGCTGCAGGAATTGTTCATAAATGGTTCAATGTGTTTAATTATTGAACAGATCATTTATAAGGTTTCATAATGGCTTAGGGATTGGTGAATGACTATAGGGGCACTTTGGGAATTTGAATTAAAAAAATTACTATTCATGTGAATAGTAATATGAATAGTAATTTTTTTTAATTATTTGTTTTGAATTCCAATTCGGCCCAAACTCTTATTAGGGTTTTATAATCTCATTAAACCACTAAATTAAGATCCAATGGTGAAGATTAAATTAGCTTTTATCCCACATCAGATTCTTAATTAATTTTGTTGTCTTTGGAGTACTATATAAACCCAAAGAATTCTTCACAAATTTTTGCACCAAACCTTTCATATCTTGGGTTTATATAAGTGAGCAACTCTAAAGTTTAAGAGTAAGCCACTGATTTTGACGATCCTTAAGTCTAATTGACTAAAGGAACTTCAAGTTAAAAGTTTTGAGGTATTTGCCTAGGCTAGCACCAAGGGTAAAATACATGTGCACTCAAGGAGTAGTCTTGCCGTTGAGTTTTGGCTTTGGTGTGTGCATCTTTGGAGGCCACACGCTTGGGTGGCTATTTGGAACGTGGAAGAGCTTGCTGAGTTCGAGAAAAGCTTGTAGATTTGAGGGAGGACTGGAGGAGTCTTCGGTTCAAGTAAGTCTTTTTCTTTCTTTGTTTTAATTAAAGTTCTTTTGATAGTTAGCATGTTAAGATTTATGATCTTTGCATGTTTTATGAGTTTTTATGCTTAGAATATATAGTAACATGTCTAGGCTTGTAGAATAATCAAAATAAATGGGTCTTGGGCAATGGGATAGCGGCATATCAATATTAATTTTCCACTGCGCACTCGCGATCGCTTCCCTGCAATATAAATATGCATTAGAATGATCAAAAAATACCTCGACGTATGTAAATTTATTTACCGATTAAAACGATTTGAATTAACTAATTTAATCCGATAAAATTTATGAATAATCAGTATTATTCATAACGTGTTATCCAACTGCTCAAAGAGTACACTTTATACTGTGGGACTCTTTAAGTGCAGGTATATCCGTTACGAAATCCAATTTCGTGTCCATAATTCACCCACTCATAAATTATGACGACTACGTATTATCTCACTAAACTACGCAAGTCGAGATCATCACATACGTATAATCTATCTGTCATAGGCTATCCATATTATACCATGATATAGATGAGAACATAAAATCCCTAAGGAATAATATAGTTGACTTATAAATTTTGCGATCTCTAAATAACACTCGGAACTCGCTTCCGCAGTGTACCTCGGCCATGGATTTACTAGATTGCAAACACATGCAAGATACATATACCTTGTAAACATGACTACTGATTTTATCTTGATACACACTGAATATCATAAGCATCATCCCACACCCAACAATCAGATGGAGGTCTGACCTAAATAGGTCATTGACGTGACTGTCATCAAAGTGTGGAGGATAACTTATATCCACCATGCTATCTCAAGTCTAAGAGATCACTATGCTATTCGACTCGAAAAGATTCTTTTTGAGGTTGGTGTACAATCTATTAGGAAATCTTCAATGAGTTGTTTAGTATTTATCGAATAAACGCGTACATATCTATATGAGTCGTCAAAGACTCATGGCTTACTGGGAAAAACCATCGGACCAAGTCGCGATATACGATATATACTAGTCTTAGCGGATTTTACTAACCGACCATATCAGTAAATCTTGACTAGGAACTTTATTTGAGAATTTACAACTTATAGTGACGCTTCCCAATATCAATTACAACCTATGTTGTAACAGCACACTACATTGTAAATCCTCGGGTCTTTATCTACTATATACACATGACTAAACCAGATTTAGTTTTATTTTAATCAAATTAGATAGAATATATATATAATAATATATATATATATATATATATATATATATATATATATATATATATTATATATATATATATATATATATATATATATAAGACAAGAGGTTCTACTATAAACACTAATATTATGGGAAAAAAATGAATTATTTGTATTCATGAATCGGGCATAAATATGATCCAGAATAGCGCTCCCAACACCAACCCTAACAGTTCCAAGGCACAACGCTATTGTAACTTGCAAAAAAAACGAAATATGATATGAATACATTTTTTTCAAATAAATAAATATGACATAAATACAACTTTTTTCAAAAAATCCATTACATAATTCAAAAAATAATTACAAATTTTTTGAATAAAAATTAAAACCACTTAACACTGTCTATTTTGCCTATCAAAACGCCGCCTAGAAGGAGGCAACAGAGATTTTACTTCCACTAGGGGTAGAGTGCTATGAAAGGCAGTTGATCATGGATTATAAACAAGCCTATAGTTGATTCTTCTTGTGTCGATGCCCGAGCAATTAATTGGGATTGACTTTAAATTCATTAGCAATATGTCTACGCTGGTTCAAATCCAGCTCGGTCCAATAATTCATTGATTCACCATGAAATAATATAACCTATTTTATTTTTTCAGAAATGTCAGATTCGAAAGAATTATGAATTAAAAAGTCAAATTCTTAAATATATGTCTACCGCTATTTATTTATTTTATTGTTCCATTTCTTAGTTCCCATGAATTTTGATCTTGCTAATAGTGACTTAGATTCCTATCAGGATCATTAAATAGAAAGTATAAAGATAACCTTGGTGTATAAGTTATGCTTGAACGTAATGCTCATAACTTCCCACTAAACCTAACTGTTAGAAATGGTGATCAAGCACCATTCGATTATAGCGTAAATATTTAATATTTGTGCAATGTAATTTTTTTTTCTCACAATTTTATATATATATATATATATATATATATATATATATATATATATATATATATATATATATATATGGTAAATTTATATTATTAATCATATATTGTAGATCTAAATATTAATTCGCCCTAAAAGTTAGGGATTCTGATTTTGATCGGGATCTTTTTTGTAATTAGTAAAGACTTGAAATTTCATATAATTGGTTGTGAGCCTAGAGAATCCCCTCATAATTAATTAAGTATACTTTTTGAGCACGAGGATAATGATGGTCAATAATTGACAATGTGTTTAGTGTACGGATTGATTGTTTGATCCGAGAATTTATAAGGTAAATTAAAATTAATTAATTAATTATATATCAAGAGTTGATATAAGATTATTATATAATGTTAATAATTAACAGTAATACAAATTTGATTTGTATTAGTGTATTAATTAAATTAGTGTATTATATTTAATTATTAAATTAATTCATAAATTAATTAATATAATTATACAATTAAATTAATTAATTTAGTGACTTTAGTTGGAGTAATCAAATGCTATAAGTTAAAGTAACTATATAATTTGATGGAGATAAGATCTAGTTACATTTAACTTAAATTGCTAATTAGTCAAAGATACTTTTGATCATGGTTAAAGTAAACATGGACATTTGGGCCAATGACATTTTGTCGAGGTTAAAGTTTGATTTGATCAAAGATTTTCCAAGGGAAAATTTATTAATTGTGATTGATTTTATTTTTATTTTTATTTTTTGTTTTTTGGGTTGCCATGAAAAGGAAAAGCTGAAGAAAATAAAAAATAATTTTGTTGTTTTGTTTTTGCCTTTTAGACAAGTAATTGTCGAGAAGAGGAAGAAAGAGTTCTTCAAAAATTTTGGCTATGAAACCAAGCTTAAAACAATCTAAACTCTATACTACTTATATCAAAATAACCGTTAAAAAAGTTAAGGATTATTTTTGGTGTTGATAAATTTACTAAAATAAAATTCCAAGAGTTGAATTTTGTTGGAAACTTTTGTTGCCAATCTTAAACAACCTAGCCACCTTTTAGTTGTCAAGATTTGTTCAAGTGTAAACTTTTGGTGGTGGTAAGATTGGTGGTGAAGCTTGGATCTGGTAGTTAAAGTTTGGTGGAGAAAGTTTGAAGATGGGTATATCCTTGATATTTGTTAAATTAATTTGATTTATTTTGGGTTGTACTTGACATAGTTATGAACATGTAATTGTTATAATTTAATTAGATTAAATTTTGTAAATCGATTTAATTACATAATGTTGTATAATATTCTTGTATATATGTTATATGCGTGTGAGAAAATTTTTTTGTTGTGGATGTTGTTTGGCATGTAAAAATGCGTAGGAAAAATTCTCGAAATTTTTCTAGATGCGTGTCAGGAATTTTCCACAAAATCGCACTTAAAGGGCAAAATTATAATTTTAATGAAATTAGAATTTTGAACTTTTATAGCAGTGTGTATAACATGTAGAAAAATTTTCGAAATTTCCGTAATCGTTCTGGAAATATTTTGATAAAAATCTCGCTAAGGGCAACATTATAATTTGTTGAAATTATTACTGATCAGCCATCTGCTACAGCGACCGAATCACTGTAACAGTGGGCTAATATGATTATTTGGTTGATATGGTTCATCGGCTCTCTTGATCGCCCAGATCATTTCCAATAAACCAATTCTCTTGTAATGACGGAAAGTGTAACGTGAAATCACGTCTTATATAGGATATCAATTATTAATTAAGGTATAATATAGTTGACTTATAAATTCTACGATCTCTAAATAACACTCGGAACTCACTTCCGCAGTGTACCTCGGCCATGGATTTACTAGATTGCAAACACATGCAAGATACATATACCTTGTAAACATAACTGCTGATTTTATCTTGATACACACTGAATATCATAAGCATCATCCCACACCCAACAATCAGATGGAGGTCTGACCTAAATAGGTCATTGACGTGACTGTCATCAAAGTGTGGAGGATAACTTATATCCACCATGGTATCTCAAGTCTAAGGATCACTATGTTATTCGACTCGAAAAGATTCTTTTTGAGGTTGATGTACAATCTATTAGGAAATCTTCAATGAGTTGTTTAGTATTTATCGAATAAACACATACATATCTATATGAGTCGTCAAAGACTCATGGCTTACTGGGAAAAACCATCGGACGAAGTCGCGATATACGACATATACTTGTCTTAGCGGATTTTACTAACCGACCATATCAGTAAATCTTGACTAGGAACTTTATTTGAGAATTTACAACTTACAGTGACGCTTCCCAATATCAATTACAACCTATGTTGTAACAGCGCACTACATTGTAAATCCTCGGGTCTTTATCTACTATATACACATGACTAAACCAGATTTAGTTTTATTTTAATCAAATTAGATAGAATATATATATAATATATATATATATATATATATATATATATATATATATATATATATATAATACAAGAAGAGGTTCTACTATAAACACTAATATTATGGGAAAAAAATGAATTATTTGTATTCATGAATCGGGCATAAATATGATCCAGAATAGCGCTCCCAACACCAACCCTAACAGTTCCAAGGCACAACGCTATTGTAACTTGCACAAAAAAACGAAATATGATATGAATACATTTTTTTCAAATAAATAAATATGACATAAATACAACTTTTTTCAAAAAATCCATTACATAATTCAAAAAATAATTACAAATTTTTTGAATAAAAATTAAAACCACTTAACACTGCCTATTTTGCCTATCAAAGCGCCGCCTAGAAGGAGGCAACAGAGATTTTACTTCCACTAGGGGTAGAGTGCTATGAAAGGCAGTTGATCATGGATTATAAACAAGCCTATAGTTGATTCTTCTTGTGTCGATGCCCGAGCAATTAATTGGGATTGACTTTAAATTCATTAGCAATATGTCTCCAATAATTCATTGATTCACCATGAAATAATATAACCTATTTTGTTTTTTCAGAAATGCCAGATTCGAAAGAATATGAAAAAAAGTCAAATTCTTAAATATATGCCTAACTATGCATTTTATTTTATTTATTTTATTGTCCCATTTCTTAGTTCCCATGAATTTTGATCTTGCTAATAGTGACTTAGATTCCTATCAGGATCATTAAATAGAAAGTATAAAGCTAACCTTGGTGTATAAGTTATGCTTGAACGTAATGCTCATAACTTCCCTCTAAACCTAACTGTTAGAAATGGTGATCAAGCACCATTCGCTTATAGCGTAAATATTTAATATTTGTACAATGTAATATTTCTTTCTCACATATATATTGTAGATCTAAATATTAATTCGCCCTAAAAGTTAGGGATTCTGATTTTGATCGGGATCTTTTTTGTAATTAGTAAAGACTTGAAATTTCAATATATGATATATGGTGATATAGTTGTACAAGTTACAAATAGCGTTGAAAAATATCACCCATACTCTCAAATATAAATTATTTCAGGTCTTGATCTATTGACATGGGTCGGTCACTAGATCAATAAGACTGGTGCATTGTCCGTATATGTAATGGTCACATGGCTTGTCTTAACGGACCATGAACCTAGCTGAAGCTCATATAGAAATATAGGTAGTCATTCGTTGAATGGATCATTAACTGATTAAATAAAAACTGCTAATAGATATTCTATAAAACCGTCAATAACTGTCTTCTCGAGTTGAGAAATTAATGTGATCCTTAGACTTGACACACCACAGTGGTCTTGTGAGTGATGCTCCATAGTTGATACCAATCATGTTAGAAACCTTTTATGGTCTGATCGCTAGATGATTGTTAGCTATAGATTGATGCTCATTGAGATTGATGTGTGTCAATATGGGATCTGTCAGTCCACATAGTTGGATTGTTTTCTGATACTTCATATTATGTTCCAGAAATAATTTGGCCAAAAGTATGTCTCAAAAAGAGTTTCCAGAAAGATATGAATAATATCGAGGAAAACGTCTTCTTCAAATATTATATTTATGGAATATAATTCTGAAGATAAGTTGTAAACATTGAGTAGATGAGGTCTTGATGGTGCTCAATAGAGGACGGATGACGGAGGGATTAGACATTAACGTTATAACCTCAACTTTTATGGTTTGACAACTGATTTTGTTCCGTCATGATTTGTAGGTGGGTAAGTCTTCATGCACACATATCTTGTAAAGAGTTTTTATTCATATACATATAATTGGTTGTGAGCCTAGAGAATCCCCTCATAATTAATTAAGTATACTCTTTGAGCACGAGGATAATGATGGTCAATAATTGACAATGTGTTTAGTGTACGGATTGATTGTTTGATCCGAGAATTTATAAGGTAAATTAAAATTAATTAATTAATTATATATCGAGAGTTGATATAAGATTATTATATAATGTTTAATATTAACAGTAATACAAATTTGATTTGTATTAGTGTATTAATTAAATTAGTGTATATTTAATTATTATTAATTAATTCCTAAATTAATTAATATAATTATACAATTAAATTAATTAATTTAGTGACTTTAGTTGGAGTAATCAAATGCTATAAGTTAAAGTAACTATATAATTTGATGGAGATAAGATCTAGTTACATTTAACTTAAATTGCTAATTAGTCAAAGATACTTTTGATCATGGTTAAAGTAAACATGGACATTTGGGCCAATGACATTTTGCCGAGGTTAAAGTTTGATTTGATCAAAGATTTTCCAAGGGAAAATTTATTAATTGTGATTGATTTTATTTTTATTTTTATTTTTTGTTTTTTGGGTTGCCATGAAAAGGAAAAGCTGAAGAAAATAAAAAATAATTTTGTTGTTTTGTTTTTTGCCTTTTAGACAAGTAATTGTCGAGAAGAGGAAGAAAGAGTTCTTCAAAAATTTTGGCTATGAAACCAAGCTTAAAACAATCTAAACTCTATACTACTTATATCAAAATAACCGTTAAAAAAGTTAAGGATTATTTTTGGTGTTGATAAATTTACTAAAATAAAATTCCAAGAGTTGAATTTTGTTGGAAACTTTTGTTGCCAATCTTAAACAACCTAGCCACCTTTTAGTTGTCAAGATTTGTTCAAGTGTAAACTTTTGGTGGTGGTAAGATTGGTGGTGAAGCTTGGATCTTGGTAGTTAAAGTTTGGTGGAGAAAGCTTGAAGATGGGTATATCCTTGATATTTGTTAAATTAATTTGATTTATTTTGGGTTGTACTTGACGTAGTTATGAACATGTAATTGTTATAATTTAATTAGATTAAATTATGTAAATCGATTTAATTACATAAATGTTGTATAATATTCTTGTATATATGTTATATGTGTGTGAGAAAATTTTTTTGTTGTGGATGTTGTTTGGCATGTAAAAATGCGCAGGAAAAATTCTCGAAATTTTTCCAGATGCGTGTCAGGAATTTTCCACAAAATCGCACTTAAAGGGCAAAATTATAATTTTAATGAAATTAGAATTTTGAACTCTTATAGCAGTGTGTATAACATGTAGAAAAATTTTCGAAATTTCCGTAATCGTTCTGGAAATATTTTGATAAAAATCTCGCTAAGGGCAACATTATAATTTGTTGAAATTATTACTGATCAGCCATCTGCTACAGCGACCGAATCACTGTAACAGTGGGCTAATATGATTATTTGGTTGATATGGTTCATCGGCTCTCTTGATCGCCCAGATCATTTCCAATAAACCAATTCTCTTGTAATGACGGAAAGTGTAACGTGAAATCACGTCTTATATAGGATATCAATTATTAATTAAGGTGAAATATAGATGAATAACTGAAAATGGTTTAAAAAGTTGATTTCGGCCCCAGTTACGCTGCGATAACATAAATGCCAAATTCAAGATAAAAATAAATATCGAGATGCGATCCCGTACGTATTTGCAATGCGCTTTTGAATCATACCCATCGAAAATGAACTCTTCCACTAGCTGCTATTGAAACTCCATCTACAAATGGATAAAATTTTGATCGTTTTGTAGATAGAATTTTGAAAATCAAGGATCAATAATAAACCCTCTTTGGTGCTCAGTATTGATATGTTATTATGTCGATTTCTTTAGTAGTTTTTTATTTACATTTTTTTTTGTTATTTGACATGCACTAATACTACTAAAAAAATTAAATTTTCTTAATTAGATTCCAATTTTGAATTTTACAGTTAATTTAATAGAAAAAAAGAAAAGAGAAATTCTAAAATTACTAAATGTAGGACTCTGGGGGTGCATTCAATCGTAAAAAACGAGGCCTCGATTGAGTATCGATAACTCAAAAAAAAATTAAGCCAAAATACCAAATGCAAATAGACCGCCTTTTTCATTCCCGAGAAAGTGCATATTTTTCCCGAATCTTCTTACCTAATGGTACGGAATAATAATATCATTGGAGTAAATACACAAACCACCTAATCGCTTCCATTTCTATTATTTACAAAGGGTTTAGAAATAAACCAAACAAACAATCGAAACAAAATAGAAAAAGAAAAATGGTTAAGTTCTAAACTCTTTTTTTTCGTGATACTCCATAACCGCCTGACTAGCGCTTAACATTTTTTACAACATTGTAAAAAGTTCACAAGCTTCGTCACGTTTTCCATTGTGGAGGTAGCCTTTGATCATTGTTGTAAAGACAACATCATCAGGATCTACACCTGCCTCCAACATCCTCACAAACATATTTTCTGCTTCAATTATTTTTTTCTTCTTGCACAAACAACCAATAATTGCATTATAAATCGCAACATTAGGTTTTCGTCCTCTCGCCTCCATTTGGTCCAAAATGTCCAATGCTGAATCTAGAATACCCATTTTACAGTTTCCCTCTATCATTAATAAATAAGTTTCCACATTTGCAACTATACCAGCATCTTGCATAAATTCAATTATGACTTTGGCATTCTTACAAAGACCCACCTGGTTGAGGCACTTTATTAAAATGTGACAAGTAAAAGCCAAAGGTCTATATCCAAAACTAACCAAATGAGAGAAGCAAAGGCAAGCTTCTTCAATTTTTCCTCCCTTGCACAAGGCACCGATATAAATTCCAAATGCCTCTTTAGCAAGATTTGGGTCATTTTTCACCATTTCCCCAAGCAGAAGCCCAATCTCTTTATTCAAATCCCCAGTATGATTCAGAGTAGCCGACTTTGAGAAAATCAAAGGATCAATTCCACATCCAATCTTGGCAAATTCACGCAACAACATCAGAGCAAGCTGAAGCTCCTGCCCCTTAGGGCAGCGCTTCAAGAGGATAAAAGACAGCACATGGTCAGGAGCAACACCATTGGCCAGCATTTTTTTGTACAACCCATCTACATCCACTAGCCTATTCTGATTGTAAAGAGCATCAATCAAAACTGTGTAACAGTGAACATTAGGAGCTAAATTGCTACTTGCCATGCTATTCAAAAGCATCAAAGCAGCATCTACTTCCCCTACCCTGCAATGATTACTGATCAAAATCTGATTAGTCACTACATCTGGCTGCAATCCCCAGTCATTCATTTGTTTGTACAGCACCCATCCTTTATCAAACAAACCCATTTTAAAAAAGCCATGAATCAATGTGGTACAAGTATATGTATCTGGCTCACAGCCTGTCTTTAGCATTCTGAAACAAAGACTCATTGCTATTTTCATCTTCTTATGCCTGCAATACCCACTAATCAAATAATTATACATCACCTTATCCAAGGAGAAACCTTGTGACTCCATTTCTCTAGAGCATAACTCAGCCTCCACAATCCGTTCTCTCTTACAAAGACTACAAAACAAAGACTTGTACTGATACAATGTAGGCTCCAACCCTTTTCTCTTACGCATTATATCAAAAACTTGCATAACTTCATTTAAATAACCCTTGTAACGCAACCCATCAACCAAAACATTATAAGACCAACGATCCAAATCTACACCAACATTGCAAATTTTAATGAAATAATGAAAAGCCTCCAGAAACTTTTCTTCTGCAAATAAACCTCGGAGAATAGCAACACATGCAGGTTTAATAGGAACAAAATTCATTGAAATAAGCCCATCAAAATATCTAATTGCATAATCTAAATTCCCTAGCTCACAAAAGAAAACTACGAGAGAATTCAAAGTAGACAGGTCAGGATCAATACCTAAACCAACAACATCATTCTGATAAAGCGAAAGAGCCGACTGGGATTGGCCAAATTTAATCAGTTTCCCCATAAGAACACCATAGATACCCAAATCAAAGTTGATATCACCATAGGAGCAAAGCAATTTGTTGTCGCTTGAGGTCGTTTGTGAGGCCGAGATTGCGTTTGCTGGCGGCTCTACTTCACGTTTACAACTTGTTACTGCTCTTCTACTAGCATTAAACAAGAAGCAGCACGATCTAGGCTTTCTGGTTATCAGGCTTTTGAAAATTGCAACACTACGAGGTCTTTCAATTAGGCAAAAAAAAATCATTTTTGACACTGATCCAGATGAAAATACGGATTTTTATTTTTATTTTTATTTTTTGGTTTTAGAGAGGATGATTTTAGCGATAACTTTTGCCTATTTTGTGGTGTTCAATCGTTGGTTGGGTATTTGAGTTGTTTGGTTTCAAACCCTAGGTGAACCGGACTAGATCTAGGAGAGGGTTTCGCGGCTTGAACCGGGTTTATTTAGATCAAGATTCAAATATTAGCCCTTTTTCGGTTCGGATCAGCCTCAAGTCTCTGAGCAACTCACGAAGGTTGGCAATGCGAGGGCTAAGGGTGGCAGAAAATCTCGGGCCGGCCCGGGGTAAAAAAAGCCCGGGGGCCCGGCCCTTTGATCAAAGCCATCGGACTGCCGCCGGGCTTTTCCCGAGGCCGGGCTTTTTTTTTGCCCGTTTCCATGTATAGCGAGGGCCATTAATTTGTTAATTTATTTTTGTTATCGTTTTATTTATATAATTGAGATTAAAAAATAAATTATTTTGGTCTCGTTTTATATTTTTTTGAAAAAAAAAAATTATCTCGCCTAATAATGTATTTCGTTAAATTTCGTCCAATCATATTAAAACATATTTTATCCAATTAAAATCTCATCAAATTTAAATTTCATAATCTTTTATTGTCTCAATTTATTTTCAAATCTGAATATAAAAATATATCTCAAATCTTATTCTAAACAGCACGAGATCCCATTAAGGCAATGATAGACATAGAAAATTTTCTAACCCTACACTCATCTCAACCCCATTGCCAAATCCTTACACTCAAGTCTTCAACACAATTCAAATTACCTAAACTAAAATTTTGGGTCGAAACATAATAAACTAAAAGTTGTTCCTAATAATGAGATTTCATTATAACTTCACCGACAAAGGGAAAAAATATTTAGCCAAAAGCAACTCTAAAATGACTCAAAAGCAACTTTAATATCATAAGCATGATTGTGTTACATGTTATAGTTCCAATCCTATGTATCTTATAAATTAATGAAAAGTCTGTTTTAATAACAAAATATTATGAGAATCATATTTTACCTCCATTAAATCAGATTATACCTCCAATGAATCAATATTATTGTAACGCCCTCGTTACCGCTACATGATATCGACGACCGTATTCTATGTGGGTGACATACTATTTAACATAAAATCACGCATGAGTGCATTTGTGATTGCAAAAATATTTTAAAGAAATCCGGCGTAATTTCTGCGATTACAACACGCATTTAATTTTTCAGTCACTTATGGACAACCTTCGATATTTCAGCTATAACTTGAGCTAACAATGTTCGATTTCAATGATCTATATATGGTCAGAAATCTTAGGCGAAAATTTACAACTTTCATGTTCAGCATGTTCCCAAATCCTGACCAGAATCAAGTCAAATTAGTATTATCAACAGCTTGTATTATCCCATTAGTCTTAATCAATTAACTCCAAGGGAAACTGTTTATAAAACTAAATTATAAATAAAAATTCTTTTAGGGCTGAAATGTAAAAAAAAAAAAAAAAACACATTATTTAGGATTAAAAAATCATTATCCCTAACATTAAATACTAATGGTATGTAATTTTTGGCCTTGCTTTATTATGTCCATATATTTATTGTGAGAGTTATTTTCTTTTTTCTTCAGGAAGCATTATTTTCCTTTTTCTCTAGGAAGAATATTTTCACTGGATTTTGTCCCAACATTGGCTTTCTTATGTATAGTTAATTGTACACGCGCGCATATATAAGAGTATATTTGTAACTTTGTATTATTATTATTATTATTTGGAAACGTTGGAAATCCGCTGTCAAATCACATGATATGTGTTTAAATAGAGCAGGTTAAACCCTCATGTTGACGACTGATTTTGGTCTCAAGGGTAATAAGGGTTTTTTACTCCCGAGACAATCCTCCTGCAACTGTAAATTTGTTTTGTTTATGGGAAACCAAAAGCAAATTTGGCAAAAGATGAGTGAATACACCAATCAACAAAGAGATTTAACGTGGTTCGGCGGATCAGATCCAACCTACATCCACGGACACAGAACAGATGAAATTTTATTACTGAAATATGCTTGATCGAACAGCTTTGTGTTTACAAGCCTAATCACAATTCTGCCTTTTACGTATGCTTTCCCCCCTTATTTATACTAGTAAAGAAATCAGTTTCTTTTTCCCATAAGGATTCCTAGTTGAAAACTACTTTTACTTCTTTTATCCTACTAGGACTCTGACTCACCAGTTTATCCTATGAAAGTAGGATTACTTATCATCTTGTCCGTAAAAATAGGGTATCTTATCTTCTGGAGCATGCCTCGCCATATGCTCGGTCTTCACGAGGTCGGTCATAATGGTCATTCGAACTGAGAATGTTTCGGTCGATTTGATAATGCCTGGTCATCAGATCTTAAGTGGTCGGTTTACCGATCATAAAGTGCTCGACCCCCTCACTATGTGGTCGGGTCGGTATTAATGATCTTGACTGAGAAGGGAATTACCTTTTTACCCCTGTCGTACTCCTTAAATAACATAGGACCTGAAAACACCATCAACATATGTCCCCTAGTTCTCGGTTCCAACGAGTTATACAAGTTGGTACCGGGAACTATATAAAAGAGTGGTACGGTTGATGAACTGATGGCCGATCTTTTGAAGGAGAAATTTCGTCGGCCTACACTTATCTCCCAATCGGTCTGACTCGGGTGTTCGGCCTAACTTTCTTCCCACCGAAGTGAAATCCCTTTATTGCCCTTCACTTGTCAATTCGCCCCTCGAGACGCGCAACCGTCACATCCTCTTACATGCCCATCAGATCATTTCTAGGGTTTAACGGGAGCCTACCACTTGTCAACCATCTGTCGTTCTCCCGCCAAAAAGCAAACAATCCGACCGCCATTGCCAACTCAAATGATGCCCAATCTCAGCCGTCCATCCAATTTTGAAAGATCATTTAAAAAACGACGCGTGGCGCATATCTGACGCTTTCGTTCAATCCAACGGCCACAAATGCACCGAACAGATTATAACAAAACGGAGTAAACATTGTTGCCTTCTTTCACGAACACTTCGACTTCCCCAACCGTGAGAACTCATTTTTCCCAACTGTGACCAGTGAACTCAAAGAATAACCAGATCACACCGAGCAATCCTTCATCTTTCCGAAAGAAACAAGTAAGTCTTCTGAACGACCTCCTTGCTTTGCTTTTCATGAGTTGCGAATCCTTTTTTTTGTGTGTAAAGCATGTCAGAATTTTTTGGATTAGGGACACTTAGGCTTGCTTTTTTGTTTAGCTTGATGTCGCTAGGGAGAGATTTATGGCTTGACAGATATTGTTAGGGCATTTAGAACCCACAGGCTTAGCTTCAGAAATTAGCTTTAGACTGACCTCTCCCCCACTTTTCTTTTATTTTTTGGATGTCAGGATGTCTAACACCAGGTCTTCCTCTGCAAACCCTGCTAGACCTTCGACTCCCCCGGTTGAAGAGCTTTCCTCGAGCTCGGGGATGCCAAGCATAGAGGACCTCGACACTACCCCCACCCCTTCTGAAACTGAACACGATACTTACCATCAGAGAATTCATCGGAAGGACCCAGAGCCCGGTGATTTTGACTGCTCGGCTTTGGACATGGATCGGCCATCCAAAATAACTGAAGACGATCTAGCACTGCTCCGGCAGCGATATGACATTCCGATAGATATCGCTCTTGAAGTCCCTGGTCCAATGGATCATGCTAGTCAACCCGATGAGGGTTCGGTGGCTCTTCTCCCGGCTTTCTTTGAGTGTGGACTCCGGCTGCCAATTCAACGTTATTTCGCCTTGATGCTGGCCGAGATGGAGATCGCCCCTTGTCAACTGAGCCTGAATAGTTCGAGGATTTTGGCCGGGCTACATGTGATTTGGAGTCGGGCGGGACTTGGTGAACCCTCTCTTGAAGAAGTGAAGAGGCTGTATCGATTGAAGGCCAACCCAAGAACGCACCATGGTTGGTACTACCTTTCTACTTATGCTGATTCGCCAAACATTTTCGGCAAGCTCCCCGACTCCAACAAAAACTTCAAGACTTATGGTTCTGGGCCACAGGAGATTGGGGACGGGTCCTGAGATCATACGAAAATGACGTTTCTGTCCCGGATATCTTTAGAGCGGGAGGTTAGGAATCTAACCCTTAGTGTTCCTGCCCTTGATTTTATGATAGGATTTTAACTTCTTTGACTCTTCCCAGCTTGTTGGAGGGACGCTCCCAAGGTCTCCCATCAGGTCCGGGCGCGGGTGCGCTGGGCTCGGCGATATGCCGACCATTGGAAGCAATTGGTTAACGATACGTCTTTTGTCGAGTCGAGCCTGATTCGGACTGTTCCTCCGAAGTCCCGGGGCGGATAGGTAGATTCTTACTAACCTTCTGACCGATCCCTTTATTTGTTTAGCATGATAATGATTCAGAATTATTCAGATTCTGGACTGACCACTTCTCTGCCTTTTGCCTTTTGCAGGAATGTCGAAGAGGCCGAAATACCTTGATCAGCTGGCTGGCGCAACAAAGAAAACCGGCCATGTTGAAGCCGGGCCCTCTCGGAAACGGCCAGCAACCGAGGCCAAAAAGGTGACTGAAGAGGCAGCCCCGTCAGCTACTCAAAGCTTAACTCCCCCTTCCAGAGCATCGCCACCAGTCTCCGCCCGACCCGCCAACCCATCAAAACCTACCAGAAAAAGAAGGCGTTTGTTCGGGGTAGAGGAAGCTGAGCTTACTCGGGAGGTGGAGGAGGAACGAGTCCTGAGCAAGAGGCAAACAGTTCAGAAGGAGAAGAAAGTGCCGGAGGGTGTTGGGGTTGGTGCTCACAGCGCCAATTCCCAGTTGTATTTCTTTATGAATACTTCTGTAAAACATTATTATTTTGAATAATATATGCACTTTCTATAATATAATGTATCTTTAAATATGGTAAAGACGTAATGACATTAGAATGACTAGTCATGGTACAGTTGCAAAAGCGTCGCAACTGACATTGAGTTGTATCATGATGTTGTCATTCTCAGACAGTTCCTTGTCAAGGTTTACACTACTTGGTCAGTAAAGTAAACCCGTTGAGACTGGTACATGTCGTATACTGGAATATATGATTCCAATGGTTTCTCAATGAACCATAAGTCTTGGAGACTAGTATAGACGTGTAGGTGTTTATAGCGGATAAACACAGAACGACTCACCGAAGATTCTTAATGGATGGTAAACCAACGTCAATAAGAATCTTGTCGGGTTGAGTAGCACTTGTGATTCTTAGACTTGAGATGCCACTATGGGCACATGAGACATCTTCTACATTTAGATGACAGTCACGTCACCGATCTATTAAGATCAGACCTCCGTCTGTTCATTGGGTGTAGATAGATCCTCAGGGTGTCCTGTGCGTATCAAGATAGGATCCGTCAGTTCTGTGTAACAGAGCATAAGTAGTCCATATGATTAGCAATCAGATAAAATCCATGGGCCTATGGTACAATTTAGAAGTTAGTTCTAAATGTTCTTTTTGAGATTGCTAATAGAATAGTCGACTAGATAATCCCTATAGAGATTTGACGTTTACATCTATATCTCTAGGATTTATCCAGATTCCTGTGACGGAAGAATTATACATTTGCCATGACCTCGACCTGTATGATTCAGTGAGTTTATCCATGATTGTCATAATTTACGGGTGGATAAATTATGGACACGAAATTGGATTTCGTGACGGATATGCCTGAATCTAGAGAGTCTCAATAATGAAATATACTCATAGAGCACTAGGGCAACAATTATAAATGATATTGATTATTTATAAAGTCGTTTAAAGGTTAAACGCAAAATACATGTGAAAGGACCCGATAGTCATTTCCTTAATTTTTGTGTATTTACATTTAATACTTGATTAATTTAAATACACATTAATTAATAGTCAAATTGAGATATTTGACTAATATCATAAATGTATATATGTATTTAATATTTAATGTAAATATAATACATATATTTAATATATTTGTATTTAATTAATTAATTAATTAATTAATTGTTAAATGATTAAATTAATTAAAATATAAATATCTTAATATTTAGATGTTTATTTTTATGGCTAAGTTGCCATTGTTGACTTTGTTAGAAATATCTTTAAAGTGTTTTTGGATATTTTATCAACTTGACAACTTGAAATTGAAATGAAATTAAAACAAAATTTACTTGTTAATTTCCTTTGGTATTTTCGGCCAAGGCCATTTTTAGCAAGTATAAATTGTTTTGTTTTTTCATTTGGTAAATAACCTAATACACTTTAATCAAAACTCCATTGAAAGAAAGAAAAAGAAGCTTGAGAGGAAGAAAAGGAAAAACAAAGAAAAGCTTGTTTTTTAGTAAGTTTTCTTAACTTGCTATTAGAAAGGAAAATGTTCCTTATGTTCTAGGCTACATCTTGTGATGTTCTCATGTTATTCTTTTCTTTATTCTCTGGTTTTTTTTTGAATGGAAGTTTGATGACAGTGTTGAGCATGTATGAACTTGGAAGAATGTAACTAGTGTAGTAATAAACATTCTTTTCATGGTTTTAGAAACTAGTTGCTAATCTAGAGTTGTTGACCCACTCTTAAATGACCTAGATTTTATCTATAGTTATTTCATTGTGTTGAGACTTGAATTGGATGGAAGAAACATGATTGAAATAATTGATTTAACCAATTTGGTCTAATTTGTCCAATTTGAAGAAATTGAAAAATTAGGGTTTAAGACCTCTTCCAAATTTGGGGATTTTCATTTATGTTGTGTATTTGGATGTGTATATGATACATATGAAATCTTATGTTGATTGGATTTCATCTTGATGTGTTTTGAACCATGGAAGTGCAAAATGCACATTAGGCACCCTTATGGAGGCTCTCGGCCTTGGCTCAAATTTTTGGGATTTTGGTTGCAAATTTTTTTTTGAAATTTGGAACATGTTTAATTCATATTAGTAATGATTTAGAATCATTCAAAATTGTTTCGGAAAATTTCGGACTAAAATGAACAAAATACAAAGTGTAAGGGCAATTCGGTAAATTCATATAAATTTTATTTATTGAATTTTATTTCATAATTTAATTATTGGGTAATTAAATAAATATGTTTATTTAATTAATCCGAGAAAAAGTTTTGAAATCGGAAAATTTGATTTTCCACCGTTTCCGCTGCGTTACCGGATATCCGCCATAAAACCCCTACAGAGGGTTCCTCCAAAAAATAGAAAGGCGCTGTGATTCTTGGCGTAGAAGACCTTGGTCAGGACATCAGGGAGGCCACTTCTCATCTGGTGCCGGTAATCAACGAACTGGCCGAAGCGGTTCCTCCGGCGAAGATCCCGAAATACGAAGATCTCTCTCCCGAGGATGTGGTTACACTGTTGTGCTCCCAGATGGCCAAGGTAGCCACTCTTCCCTTATTTCCGTCGTGAGTTCATGACTTAGTTTGATTTCTGATTTTTTGTTTCTTCTTGGCAGGCGACCTATCTGGCGGCCAAGAACAAGGATCTCCTCCTGAGTCTTTTATCCGAGGGTGGCCAAGCCCAGAGGCTCCAGAACCGACTTACTAAAACGGAAGCCGAGCTGGCCCGCAAAGAAGAAAATATAAAAAATCTGGAGCTGGCTGCCGTTGAGGCCCATAAAAAAAATAAAGCTCTTCGGGCCGCCGCCTCTCTAGAGAGGAAAAACGCTGATGCTGCCAAGAAGGACTTGGAGGCTGCCCAGGCTGACAATAGGATCCTACAAGTGGAAGTGCGCAGCGTTAAGTACAAACTGAGGGCCAAAGTTGAAGCTGAGTTGGAGGTCGAGAGGGACGCGATCAAACTTGAGGGGGTCGGGGATACTGCCGAGATCATCCCGATGATATTGCCCAACCTGGATATGGGGCCTATCCATGCGGCCATTCGCTTCTGCAAAGGGGAAATCTCAGAAGAGGAGTTTAAAGAATGGCTACCCCTTCTCCCGAAGAGGTGATGGATACCGACCCCATTTCGATTGCCTCGTCACTCCCGGCTCCTGAAGAGGACCGACCTGAGGCTCCTGCTCCTGAAGAGAATCGACCCGATGTCCCTGCTCCCGCTCCCGAAGCTGTAATTGTCGGGGCCTCCCAGGCCGTTCCTGTGGAATCCACTGTCCCTCCTCCCGAGGCCGAGCCCAGCCAGTTGCCACCCGTACCTATTGAGGAAGAAACAATTGCCCATGCGCGAGCCGATCTGTAGGGGGTAACCCGAATGGGGCCCCGTGTAATCCCGAACAAATTTCATTTTTCTTGTAATAACTTTTTTACGATCATATTTATGTGAATATTTTTATGTGTTTTTATTCCACTTTTCCTTTTTTTTTACATCTTTCATCATTTGCTCCACTTGCTTTCCCGCAAACGATCTCTCGAGGCCCGGGCGTGAGGGATCAACCCAAGCGGAAAATAGGATCATGTAGTGGAACGAAACCCGACTCCGAGCTAGGAGAAACACTTGGCACTGGGGGAATGTTTCGTCCCCATTCCGAAGAGACAGACTCGGTGGGACGTAACCCGACCCCGAGCTGAGAGAAACACTCGGCACTGGGGGAATGTTTCGTCCCCAGTCCGAAAAGACAGACTCAGTGGGACGTAACCCGACCCCGTGCTGAAAGACGATATAATGGCATTTTACGGAACGAATCCAGCCCCGAGCCGAATAACCAAGTGGCCTCGGCAGAACGAATCCAGCCCCGAGCCGAATATCCAAGTGGCCTCGGCGGAACGAATCCAGCCCCGAGCCGAATAACCTTGGGGACTTAATCAGAAGGGAAGTAAATCAACCTTTGAAGCCCTATCGGATTTGGCATGGGCGTCCCCTTGCCAGACCCGCGAAAGACAAAAATAAAACTTTGGAAAATAAAATCGAAAAATGGGAGTGACTCAAAATGAAAAATTTTGCAAGTGTTAACAACAGCACGGATACCTCAAAACAACGTTCTGTCCGAGGTCTCCAAAACACAATTTTTAATCTTTCAATTCAGAGCGTTTGGGATGATAAGGGCTCATTCCTCTATATGTCAGGTCACTATGGAGCCTGTGTTTCGTTCGAGGGCTCCTCCTTACAACGCTGGAGCAATCATACGCCACGAGGGTGTAATCTTTCCTCGTGATATGTATCTCACGGATCCGAATGACCGAATAGGTAGGGATCAAAGAGTGTCCGAAACATTAAGGGCATGTTCATTCTTATGCTCGGTAACACTGGAGCAAGCAAACGTCACGAGGGCATAATCCATCTTCGTGCTATACTTCTCACGGATCCGGATGACCGAATAGGTAGAGATCAAAGAGTGTCCGAAACATTAAGGGCATGTTCCTCATTATGCTCAGTAACACTAGAGCAAGCAAACGCCATGAGGGCATAATCCATCCTCGTGCTATGCTTCTCACGGATCCGAATGACCAAATAAGTATGGATCAAAGAGTGTCTGAAACATTAAGGGCATGTTCATCCTTTTGCTCGGTAACACTGGAGCAAGCAAACGCCACGAGGGCTGACCGGCGTAAACACACACGTATAACGCAAGCGCACGTATCGTTCAAGTAGTATAAAAATATCGATCCCACGAGGACTTAATTCCTACTGTTGTTATTAATTATTGAATCTATTTATTTACAGATATCTAATTAAATGAAGAAGAGAATGATTGTTTGATTGGTTGAAAGTGGTTTTACAAAATAAATAAATAAATAAAAAGACAAAAGAAAATACTAAGGAAAATAACAAAAGACACAAAGATCTAGGGTCGTGAATCATTCTAATATCATTTAAAAGATGAAGTGGTTATTTTATGTTTGTGTAATAAATCAGTTACTAACCTGGAACACTAAATTATGCAAAAGCCTCTGTCGATGGTCAGACGCAAATACCCAGTTTAACCCAATTGAACCATATGTCTATGTCAACCAAATTATCTGGATTCATTAAGTTTAAGTTCCAATTATGGCTACCCCCGCCCGACAGGTATATTCCTATCCTGTAAGGAAATCTATTAAAGGGTTATCTATCCTCAAGGAAGATCGTGGACTATTAAGTCTAAGGCTGAAACCTAAAATCTCTATGTCTAGTTCATTTTAGATTTACCATATCAATCTTATTGGTGATCAGACAACAAGAAGCATTAAGCTTAAGACTTAATAAATAAACCATTAAATTACCCAACTATAAAATAACCCTTTATAAACCGGTGATATTAAAATTCATCACAACCCCAGTTAACTGGCTTAGTTACGACACATATTTACTGGTAGTAAAAACTTAAATAAAATAAAAGACATAAAGTAAATACTGAAAATTAAATATTGAAAGTAAATTGCTGAAAAGTAAAAAAAAGTGAAAAGTAAAAAGTAAAAAGTAAAAAGTAAAAAGTAAAAAAAAAATTAAATGTAAATTATTGAAAGTAAATTGCTAAAAGTAAATAAAGTAAAAGTACAATAAAAGAAAATGCTGGGGTTAGAGGATCAACTTTTATTACTACTATTTTAGATATCTCCCTCAATATAATATATTAACTTTGCGTGATAATTACCAACCATCCATACATACGGTATTCTGATTAAGTCAAATTAATAATTAATTATCAACCGACCAATCAGGCGGTATCCATATTTAGTCAGGTTAAAACCAATTTAAATAATTACCAACCGACCAATATGGCGGTATCCTCGTTAAGTCCGGTTTTAACTAGTTTATATATTATAATTAAGGGAGATTAATCTAAATATTAATAATAAAAGTTTTACCTTTCACCCCAGCAAAGGGGAATTACCTCCTCATTGCTTGAAAAAATAAAAACTGCAAAAGTAAAGAAAGAAAATGTTGTGCGTAAAAGTAAATTGCGGAAAGTAAAAACTGAAAAGTAAAGAAAAGAAAGTGCGAAAGTGAAAATTAATTACTAAAAACTAAAATAATTAAACTAGATACAATCTTCTTATTTATTCATTAAGAATTTCAAAGAAGAAAGTATGAATTTTACAAATGAAATGACTTGGTATTTATAGGCAAAATTTTGCCTCCATCAAATCATCCATCAAATTCTCCACCAAATCCATTATTAATTTCTCCACTAATTACTCCAACAAATCCATAATTGCTCCACTAATTGCTTATCTGTTGGGTGGTGATTTGATAATTTTTATTAATTATTTATTAATTAATAGTTTGCTTTGAAAATGATTGATAATGACTTTTAATAATTACACACCACACACTTCTGGATAGTTCATCAATTTCGGTCATGAAATCATCAGAATTCGAAAATATTTTCTCTTTCAAAGTTGTAGAGCTTTGAGTCTTCTTTAATCTGGAACTTGAATCAGCTCAATCCGATATTGGAGTAAAGAGTTATGCCCAAAATAAGACAGATGCGCAAAACTGGAATTTCCAAAACTGCACTTCGTCAAAACGCCCTTTCAAGTTTCCAATCTCCAAAATTAATATATCAAATCCAATAATTGCCCTTAATTGACCCACATTTCATCCTAAATGATTTCATTAAGTTCCAATATTATTTTATCTGCAAAATAAACTAAAACACATCAAAACGTTCATCAAACCCGAGAAACTATACAAAATATTAGGTCAAATGAGTGGGAATAGTGATATAAATACCACTCATCACACCCCCAAACCTAACATTTTGCTAGTCCTCGAGCAAAACATAAAATAAAATAACATGAAAATAAAATTAACTAAGCCACTTTCGTAGGGATCACGATTGCATTTAGCGTATGCAACAAGCCTTAAACCCCTAGGTGTCCCTAGTGGACGAGTTGTAGTCTCGTGAGGGCTTACAGCAATGATACCCACAAACATTTTTACAAAAGTAAAAATTTAGTTAAAACTAATGCACACAAAAGCAAAAAGACAAGCGAAAAGAGAATAAAGATGTTAGTGACTAATCAGGTGAAACTTCTATTCCAAGTTACTAGTTGTTTTGTTTTATTTTAAATTACTGAATAAGTAAATTCTCCGATTATTTTTACCATTCTTCATATACACAGCCAACAAAATATTAAACAACTCATTTTTGCCCACAACAGTCATAAGTGTTGTTGATAAGAGAGTAATATTTTTATCCTAAAGTTCTATCAGATTTCACACCTTTTTTACAGCAATGGAATAATTTTTCTCATTTTTCTGATTTTTTCTTTGATTTTTCTCTATTTTTTATTTATATACAATATCTTCCATCTATGTAGTGAGTGTTGGGTCGGTGGCTCCCAAACCAGTTGGCTTTAGGGCACCAGGTGTTAAGACACCCCTACGGACTTAATTACCCAGACTTCAGATATATATATATTTTTTGCAGCATCTTTGATCCATGTAACGAGCTTTGGGCCAGTGACTCCCAAACCAGTTGGTTTTAGGGCACTAGGTGTTAAAACACCCTTACAGACTTAGTAACCCGGATCTCAGACGTTTTATTTTTTTTTTTATTTTTTTTTTTTTTACTCCACTGCTTTTTGAGATGCTTCCTCCAATTAAACTAGAGCACTGAATATTACAAACTTTTCATTTTTAGCTCACGTCTGTGTTACTATATATGTTGATAATATCTATCAATTGAGCATATGAAGATTCCTTTTAGTCCGTTTTAAGGAGCATTTACAAATTAAATAATTCAAAATGAAATAAACAAAAATTAACTTGTTTCAAAATAGGTTTGAGATACGTATCAGGAGTGGAAACTCCTTACTCAGCTATCTTTTACCAATTTCACCTTTTTGGTCAAATTAACAACACAAATATTTTTGTAATTTTTGAAAAATTTTTAATTTTTTTGTATTTTTCGAAAAATTTTGAACTAAAAATAAAAACAACATACAAACTAAAAACAAGGTACTAATCAACTAATTTCCTCCCCCAAACCTAAATGAGACATTGTCCCCAATGTCTTAAACAGTAATAGGAGAGTTAAGAAGGTCGTACCTGGTTAGCTGAAATCTACCGATTAAGATCTATGTCCAGTTTACGCTTCTTACCACGATCGTTGTCTGTCCAGTCCAACTTGGAGAGAATGGGATCGAGTTTTGGTTCAAAGGCTATGATTTGGTCAATTAATTCTTCAGCCTTTGTTGCAGTCATGAAGATATCATGTACTGATTTCGTGACGAACTCATGTCTTTTGGCTTCTGCAAGAAATACAAACAGAAAATCGAAGAAATGCTCAATGTTAAGTAACCCAATGGGCTTCCGATGAATATTTAAGTGCGCCCATGATGCTACTGTAAACATTTCCTCAAACGGTAGTGGTGAGTATTCCGCCTGTCACGCGGGTGACCCGGGTTCGATCCCCGGCAACGGCGCCAAAAACTTGACCGGCGTAAACACACACGTATAACGCAAGCGCACGTATCGTTCAAGTAGTATAAAAATATCGATCCCACGAGGACTTAATTCCTACTGTTGTTATTAATTATTGAATCTATTTATTTACAGATATCTAATTAAATGAAGAAGAGAATGATTGTTTGATTGGTTGAAAGTGGTTTTACAAAATAAATAAATAAATAAAAAGACAAAAGAAAATACTAAGGAAAATAACAAAAGACACAAAGATCTAGGGTCGTGAATCATTCTAATATCATTTAAAAGATGAAGTGGTTATTTTATGTTTGTGTAATAAATCAGTTTACTAACCTGGAACACTAAATTATGCAAAAGCCTCTGTCGATGGTCAGACGCAAATACCCAGTTTAACCCAATTGAACCATATGTCTATGTCAACCAAATTATCTGGATTCATTAAGTTTAAGTTCCAATGATGGCTACCCCCGCCCGACAGGTATATTCCTATCCTGTAAGGAAATCTATTAAAGGGTTATCTATCCTCAAGGAAGATCGTGGGCTATTAAGTCTAAGGCTGAAACCTAAAATCTATATGTCTAGTTCATTTTAGATTTACCATATCAATCTTATTGGTGATCAGACAACAAGAAGCATTAAGCTTAAGACTTAATAAATAAACCTTTAAATTACCCAAACTATAAAATAACCCTTTATAAACCGGTGATATTAAAATTCATCACAACCCCAGTTAACTGGCTTAGTTACGACACATATTTACTGGTAGTAAAAACTTAAATAAAATAAAAGACATAAAGTAAATACTGAAAATTAAATATTGAAAAGTAAATTGCTGAAAAGTAAAAAAAAGTGAAAAGTAAAAGTAAAAAGTAAAAAGTAAAAAGTAAAAAAAAAATTAAAAGTAAATTATTGAAAGTAAATTGCTAAAAGTAAATAAAGTAAAAGTACAATAAAAGAAAATGCTGGGGTTAGAGGATCAACTTTTATTACTACTATTTTAGATATCTCCCTCAATATAATATATTAACTTTGCGTGATAATTACCAACCATCCATACATACGGTATTCTGATTAAGTCAAATTAATAATTAATTATCAACCGACCAATCAGGCGGTATCCATATTTAGTCAGGTTAAAACCAATTTAAATAATTACCAACCGACCAATATGGCGGTATCCTCGTTAAGTCCGGTTTTAACTAGTTTATATATTATAATTAAGGGAGATTAATCTAAATATTAATAATAAAAGTTTTACCTTTCACCCCAGCAAAGGGGAATTACCTCCTCATTGCTTGAAAAATAAAAACTGCAAAAGTAAAGAAAGAAAATGTTGTGCGTAAAAGTAAATTGCGGAAAGTAAAAACTGAAAAGTAAAGAAAAGAAAGTGCGAAAGTGAAAATTAATTACTAAAAACTATAAATAATTAAACTAGATACAATCTTCTTATTTATTCATTAAGAATTTCAAAGAAGAAAGTATGAATTTTACAAATGAAATGGCTTGGTATTTATAGGCAAAATTTTGCCTCCATCGAATCATCCATCAAATTCTCCACCAAATCCATTATTAATTTCTCCACTAATTACTACTCCAACAAATCCATAATTGCTCCACTAATTGCTTATCTTGTTGGGTGGTGATTTGATAATTTTTATTAATTATTTATTAATTAATATTTTGCTTTGAAAATGATTGATAATGACTTTTAATAATTACACACCACACACTTCTGGATAGTTCATCAATTTCGGTCATGAAATCATCAGAATTCGAAAATATTTTCTCTTTAAAAGTTGTAGAGCTTTGAGTCTTCTTTAAACTGGAACTTGAATCAGCTCAATCCGATATTGGAGTAAAGAGTTATGCCCAAAATAAGACAGATGCGCAAAACTGGAGTATTGATATTTTCATGAATTTGTTCGGGCATTCCAGATACGATGCGTTCATCTCCATTTGTTTGTCCGATTAAGTGTTCGTCCGCCAAGGTTTTGGAATGATTCCCAAAACATGACCGCCACCATCCTGAACAGCTTTTGAAATACTTCCCATCAATCCAAGATTGCCACCGCCATATACCAGGTGCATATTTCGCTCCGCTATGACTCGCCCCAATTCCTTCGCAGCCTCGATGAATTCTGGTTTATTACCAGAATTGGATCCACAGAAAACACAAATTCGATTGATTCGCTGCTGTGAAGTTGCTTCCATTTTCTCTCTCTTATTTAGATGTGTATCTCTGAATGGATTGAAGAGAAAATGCATAGCTGAATTTATAGACTTGGAAATGGGTGAGTAATAATTGCACTAGTATCTGCCAAATGACAATTATTAGATGAACGTTAAAATAAATCGTGAAAAGTCAAAAAGTATAAATCTTGTCGGCGAAAATAAAGATAAAAACAAAAGAAAAGCAATCAAAGCAATAATTAAGGCAACAGAATTGTGTACGCAATACGCCACTAGTATGGTATATAAATTCATCAGGATGCGTCTCAAGAATCCATTCCTTACTCAGCCACTACTAATGAATTAGCTCTCATCTTTTTTTGATTGTCAAACACAATTCCTTCTGTATTAAAATGCTCCGTTTGTGCTTTTCTCTACAAAAATAACACACAAATTAAAAAGTTCACACTATGTATACACAAAAGAGTTTAGAAGATAATACATGGTCAGCTGAAATTTTACAGGAAAAATTACCGATAGGAAAAATTTATGTCCAATTTTTTTACCACGATCGATATTGACTATTTTTTTTTAGTGAAAATTTCGACAGAGTCTCCTCTAAAAATTTAAAATCTCCCCAAATTCATCCTAAAACTAACACTTCAAAAATCACCACAATGTCAAACTTCGCCCCCAATTCTACAAAATTCCATCGATCTGACTCAGAATTCAGTCAGTTATTCACTGCTAAACTTCCAAATTCACAATCCTCCAATTTCAACAAAATCAACCACAAACTCATTCAATTTTCGATTATCCCCTTTTACTGCCAAAATTTCAAAACCTGTAACATTCAATTTCAAAATTAACCACACAAATTATCCACAAAAATCAGATCTGATTATGGAAGGTTTTGATCGTGGGTTTGGTGACTGTCTTGGTGATTCACGGTGTGGGTATCTCGGCTTTGGTCGGTTTTGGCAGTGGCGTGGCTGGTGGATTTCGGTGTGTTGCTTGTCTCTCGGTTTGATGTTCACGGCAGATCTGGCTCGGTTTTGACTCGGCGAAGGAAGGGCTCGGTCACGGGTTGCTGGTTTGGTGAGTGGTTGCGGTTTGGGCGAGGTGAATCTTGGTGATAGGCTCGGCCATGGTGGGTTTCTGGTTTCTGGTAGATCTCGGCTGTGGCGGTGTGGTTTTGGTTCACGGATCGGCTGGTGATGACTTGCTCACGGCAAGGATGGCTCACGGTGGGTTGGCTTGCGGTGGTCGAGGGTGGTGGATGGTTGTTTGACACGGTTCGGTTTCGGTTTGTTCTTGGCTCGGCGAAGGTTGCGGTTGTGGTCAGTTTGGATCTCGGTTTGATGGTGGCTGGTGAGCTTTGGTGGATCTTGCGTGATGGGTGGTTGGGCTATGGTGGATCTCGGTTTTGAGGTGATGATTGGTGGTTGGTGGTGATGATTCGGCTTCTGGTCTCTTGTTGGGTTTGACTCCGTGGCTGTTCATAGAAGAAGAAGATGAATGAAATCTGTCTTGGTGGCTGCCCATTTTTAGACCTTTCTAAACAAACCAGTGTCGCGACGCTGAAATTGGTCGTGCGTCGCGACTCTCGGTAATTTTGAGGGTTTTTTTTTTTTTTTTTTTGGCAAAACCATGTCTTGCGACAGATAAATCCATAGGGACGCGTCCCAAAAGATGACTTCTTACTCGGCCGGCGTTTCTGGATTGACTTTGTATCTTCGTGATTTTGTCAAATTTTTTTTTATTTTGTGAAAATCCCGCTTGTACTGGCTTGCTTTGTCCTGATAAATTCCATTTTAATTTTTCCTGCAAAACTCACACACAAATTAAAAAGTTCACAAAAAAAAAAATAAATAAATAAATAAATTACAACAAATTGCATGGGTTGCCTCCCTACTAGCGCTAAATTTTTCGTCTTCAGCCAGACGTGACTGAAATTTATCTGTTAAGGAGGTTTCAGTGTCATTTTGGATGTCCGATTAAAGACAATCCCGTGAGCGTTGCTTTTGAATGGTCTCTTCCAACGGTAAAGTGGCAGAAATAATTTTTTCTCATTCAATGCTCGTGCCACCTTTTTACTTTTTGTTGCTCCAGTGGTTCCTGCAAAGAAAGAAAGAAAATCAGGAGGTCTCGTATGATGCTTGACTTGGAATGGAAATTCCATTCTGTCAAGCTTCTGGGTGGTTTCTTTGATCAGTACTCCCCACAAAACAGCGATGTTTTTCCTGAATGCTCTGGATTTTTAATAAGGTCAGACATTTGCTCCTCCATTTGCTCTGTTTCTTGCTCCACCTTTTCTTCACAGATGTATTTGAAAATTTCTGCATTAAGCTCTTCATCTGTCATCTGTGAAATACATGTTTCAAAATTGTCAACCTGAGGATGAAAAGAAATGTCAGATTTTAGGTCTTCATCCTCTGATCTGGTTGAAATGATTGGCTCAGATAGATCTTCTTCAAACATTTGTGCAATGGAATCTCCAAGATCTTCATTTTGAGGATACAGAATCTATCCTCAATTTTTGATGTATTTGGTACAAACAGCTCAGTTTCATCCTCGTCAGAATCTGAATAAAAGAAATCAAATCGAGACTTTGTCGGTTCGGATTCCTGAACTGATACCTCTGGTTGTTGATACTGCTCAGCCTCTTCCTCTGTTAAGGTGTCATTGTGGATTTCTGGGTACTTGAAGGCTTCATCAGTGTCATCTGAAACTGGTTCTTGAGGTATGTAATTCTGGTTTTCTGTTAATTGTCTCATTTGATCTGTCATCCTCTGAATGAATTCTGATTGTCTCTGAATACTTTCAAGTTGCTTCAGGCTTGTTTCAAGCATTGTATCCAACTTTTCGTCTCGTTTCTTGGAAAAATTTTGAGCATATCAATCAATGTTCTTCCTCTGATGGTTCTGGTTTTTGTTGAGGATAATAGGTGGATGGTGGGTAAGATGGAAAGTATGATGGTTCTGTGAAATATGTTGGCTTTTGATAGTTCTGCCACTCTGAAAGGTATATACATTGATCGCTCGGGTGGTTACTATCACATCTCCCCATTTCGTTCTGTTGAGCAAATGTAAAATTGCTTGGTTCTGGCATCCAGTGATAATTGTTGGGCTTGACAACAGGCCCCAGAAAACCGGACTGTTGCTCCCAGATGTGGGGTGTATCTTCTTGTAAAGCTCGTAATCTTTCAATCTCCCAGTAGTGTTCCATTTTTAAATCACCTGAAAATACAAAAAAGAAATAAAAATTACAAAATAAAAGAAAGAAAATTAGATATAAGTAAATTAGATAGTTTAAAAATTAACAACTCAAGAAAATTAAGTCCCCGGCAACGGCGCAAAAAACTTGACCGGCGTAAACACACACGTATAACGCAAGCGCACGTATCGTTCAAGTAGTATAAAAAATCGATCCCACGAGGACTAATTCCTACTGTTGTTATTAATTATTGAATCTATTTATTTACAGATATCTAATTAAATGAAGAAGAGAATGATTGTTTGATTGGTTGAAAGTGGTTTTACAAAATAAATAAATAAATAAAAAGACAAAAGAAAATACTAAGGAAAATAACAAAAGACACAAAGATCTATGGTCGTGATCATCATTCTAATATCATTTAAAAGATGAAGTGGTTATTTTATGTTTGTGTAATAAATCAGTTTACTAACCTGGAACACTAAATTATGCAAAAGCCTCTGTCGATGGTCAGACGCAAATACCCAGTTTAACCCAATTGAACCATATGTCTATGTCAACCAAATTATGGATTCATTAAGTTTAAGTTCCAATTATGGCTACCCCCGCCCGACAGGTATATTCCTATCCTGTAAGGAAATCTATTAAAGGGTTATCTATCCTCAAGGAAGATCGTGGGCTATTAAGTCTAAGGCTGAAACCTAAAATCTCTATGTCTAGTTCATTTTAGATTTACCATATCAATCTTATTGGTGATCAGACAACAAGAAGCATTAAGCTTAAGACTTAATAAATAAACCTTTAAATTACCCAAACTATAAAATAACCCTTATAAACCGGTGATATTAAAATTCATCACAACCCCAGTTAACTGGCTTAGTTACGACACATATTTACTGGTAGTAAAAACTTAAATAAAATAAAAGACATAAAGTAAATACTGAAAATAAATATTGAAAAGTAAATTGCTGAAAAGTAAAAAAAAGTGAAAAGTAAAAGTAAAAAGTAAAAAGTAAAAAGTAAAAAAAAATTAAAAGTAAATTATTGAAAGTAAATTGCTAAAAGTAAATAAAGTAAAAGTACAATAAAAGAAAATGCTGGGGTTAGAGGATCAACTTTTATTACTACTATTTTAGATATCTCCATCAATATAATATATTAACTTTGCGTGATAATTACCAACCATCCATACATACGGTATTCTGATTAAGTCAAATTAATAATTAATTATCAACCGACCAATCAGGCGGTATCCATATTAGTCAGGTAGGTTAAAACCAATTAAATAATTACCAACCGACCAATATGGCGGTATCCTCGTTAAGTCCGGTTTTAACTAGTTTATATATTATAATTAAGGGAGATTAATCTAAATATTAATAATAAAAGTTTTACCTTTCACCCCAGCAAAGGGGAATTACCTCCTCATTGCTTGAAAAATAAAAACTGCAAAAGTAAAGAAAGAAAATGTTGTGCGTAAAAGTAAATTGCGGAAAGTAAAAACTGAAAAGTAAAGAAAAGAAAGTGCGAAAGTGAAAATTAATTACTAAAAACTATAAATAATTAAACTAGATACAATCTTCTTATTTATTCATTAAGAATTTCAAAGAAGAAAGTATGAATTTTACAAATGAAATGGCTTGGTATTTATAGGCAAAATTTTGCCTCCATCAAATCATCCATCAAATTCTCCACCAAATCCATTATTAATTTCTCCACTAATTACTCCAACAAATCCATAATTGCTCCACTAATTGCTTATCTTGTTGGGTGGTGATTTGATAATTTTTATTAATTATTTATTAATTAATATTTTGCTTTGAAAATGATTGATAATGACTTTTAATAATTACACACCACACACTTCTGGATAGTTCATCAATTTCGGTCATGAAATCATCAGAATTCGAAAATATTTTCTCTTTCAAAGTTGTAGAGCTTTGAGTCTTCTTTAATCTGGAACTTGAATCAGCTCAATCCGATATTGGAGTAAAGAGTTATGCCCAAAATAAGACAGATGCGCAAAACTGGAATTTCCAAAACTGCACTTCGTCAAAACGCCCTTTCAAGTTTCCAATCTCCAAAATTAATATATCAAATCCAATAATTGCCCTTAATTGACCCACATTTCATCCTAAATGATTTCATTAAGTTCCAATATTATTTTATCTGCAAAATAAACTAAAACACATCAAAACGTTCATCAAACCCGAGAAACTATACGAAATATTAGGTCAAATGAGTGGGAATAAGTGATATAAATACCACTCATCAAGGGCATAATCCCTCCTCGTGATATGCTTCTCACGGATTCGCTGGTCAGACAAAACGTATGGGAACACAATCCCTGCAAACGTATTTCCCCAACTGGCCAGACCAACCATCTTACGGGGGTACTCCCTCCCCAAGTACCCCTTTTAAATACAAGTCATAAGGTAGTTGTGCCCCATCTTCAAGGGTTTGACTTTACTACGAAAGGCTTTGCGTGCTCCCTTATGCGCTCCATCCCTTGATGTAGTCCTGATCCTAAAAAAATGATATGAGTTAGGTCAGAGTACTTCTGTCCGGGATTTTTATGGTAGCACTTGTGGTTGGTATGTTACGGGTTTGGTTCTTTTCCTGATCCCGGATCATCCATTTGCGTCGAGTATGTCCCCGAAATACTGAATGTGACTTTCAAGTCTAATTTGAAAAAACAAGTGGAGATTTTCTTGACTGAAAAAAGAAAATTTTATTCATATTCGGGGACCTACTGCCCTTCCTACAACTCTCCGCGGAACATTTTGGGAGAGGGTTTATTTGATCTCCTAACCCCTGTCGGGTTTTTTTTTTTTAAAAAAAAAGTAGAGAAAAAACCTATTGGAAGTACTTCCTCAACGTCTCGGCGTTCCAAGGTTTTTTTAGCCGTGTGCCGTCCAACTGTTCCAAAGTATAGGCACTCGGCCTTACTACTTCCATAATTCTATGGGGCCCTTCCCACTTGGCACCTAGCGAACCTTCCTCCGGCCTTCGAGTGTTCAAGGTGACCCTTCGCAATACCAAGTCACCTAGAAGAAAAACACGGGTCCGAACTTTTTTGTTGTAGAAACGGGCCATCCTTTGTTGATAGACTGCTGTCTTCATAGCCGACTTCTCCCTCTTTTCTTCGATCAGGTCGAGATGAGTTTGATGAGTTCTTCATTCTGTCCGTCCCTATAATGCCGGACCCGGTGGGTAGTCATTCCGATCTCTGCTGGAATAACTGCTTCGCATCCGTATGATAATGAAAACGGAGTTTCCCCTGTGGAATCCTTACAGGTCGTCCGGTGTGCCCACAACACCTCTGGTAACTCCTCGACCCATAAGCTCTAGCAGGCTCCGAGCCGAGCTTTAAGATTGGATTTGATGGTCTTGTTTCTCGCTTCTACCTGCCTGTTAGACTTGGGATGGGCAGGTGAGGCGAATCTTAAGGCGATCTGGAGGTCTTCACAGAGCTTCCTAAAACCTTTGCTATCGAACTATTTTCCGTTATCGGTGATGACAACCCGAGGGATCTGATGAGTGGTATTTATATCACTATTTCCCACTCATTAACTTAATATTTTGTATAGTTTCTTGAGTTTTGTGAACGTTTTGATGTGTTTTATTGTTATTTTGCAGATAAATAAAGTTTGGACAGCACTGGAGGCAATTTGGGGCAAAACCGGACAAAAATGCGTCAACATGGATATTTTAGTCTTTTGCGCGTCGCGACGCTCGTACACTGCGCGCCGCGACGCCCAGCGTGAGCCGATTCTGCTAACGTGCGCCAGGTCAACGGTCAACAATTTGAGAAGTTTGACTTTGCTAAAATGCACCGTGCCACGTGTCACCATCACAGCCGATATGCTAACATGCGCCGTGACACGTGTCAACATCATATGCTGCCGACACTCAGACATGCCACGTGTCGACTCGTCATCAGCCATGTCAGCGGTCAACGAGTCAACTTTGCCATGTGTCATGCCACGTCATCTGCCACGTCACAAAGTCAACCAAGTCAACTTGCCACGTCAGCATAAGCCAATCACAGCGTGACACGTGTCGCCACGTGTCGCAATCCTATTGTGCCGACAATTGCAACACGCGTCAGTGCCACGTCAGCGCCACGTCATCGCCACGTCAGCGCCACGTCAGCATGACGTCATCAATGACGTCATCACAATAATTGAGTCTTAGCCGCCTTGACACGTGTCGCTTCAACAGTCAGCCGCCATGCCACGTGTCGCCTTCTCATCGTGCCACGTCGACAAACAGTTTAAAATCCAGCGTTGCGACGCTGAGCTCCTTGGCGTCGCGACGCTGAAACAGTGAAATTTTTCCCTATAAATTCAGCGCGAAATTTCAGATTTCATATACCTCTCTCTCTCTTGATTTCTCTCTCTAGAGAGAGTTTCTCTCTCTAGAATTTTTATTTTTAGTTTTTTTTAATTTTTAGTTTTGTAAATAATTTTAATTACTTTTTGTAATAATAGTAATTTAATTTTTACTTTTTACTTTTTACAGTTTTTACTATTCACCATGATGTTGTAACTTCCCCAGCTAGGGTGAAAGGTAATTCTTTTACTGTTACTATTTAGATTAATCTCCCTTAAAAATAATATATTAACTATTTAAAATATTGACTTAATAAGGGATACCGCTATATTGGTCGGTTGGTAATTTAATTTTAATCTGGTTTAAACTTGACTAATCAAGGATACCACCAGACTGGTCGGTTGGTAAATTTATTTTTGGTTCCGCCTTAATGGCTGGTTGGACTTAATTTGACTTAATCAGGATACCGCCAGACTGGTCGGTTGGTAATATTATCACAAGTTTATATATTATTTTATGGGAGATATTTAAATTAGTAGTAGTAAAAGTAATTCCTTTTACCTTAGTATTTTATTTTATTTTACTTTTCAGTTTTACTTTATGTCTTTTACTTTTCAGTATTTTTACTTTATGTCTTTTACTTTTATGTTTTTACTAGTCCAAGTTATGTGTTAGTTTTCTGAGGTTGTGATGAATTTCAATATCACCAATTTATAAGGGTTAAATTATAGTTTGGGTAATATAAAGATTTATTTATTAAGTCTTAAGCTTAATGCTTCTTGTTGTCTGATCACCAATAAGATTGATATGGTAAATCTAAAATGAACTAGACATAGGGATTTTAGGTTTCAGCCTTAGACTTAATAGCCCACGATCTTCCTTGAGGATAGATAACCTTTAATAGATTTCCTTACAGGATAGGAATATACCTGTCGGGCGAGGGTAGCCATAATTGGAACTTAATCTTAATGAATCCAGATAATGTGGTTGACATAGGAATATGGTTCAATTGGGTTATACTGGGTATTTGTGTCTGACCATCGACAGATGCATTCGCATAATTTCGTGTTCCAGGTTAATAAATCATTGTTTTACCTAACTATAAAATAATCACTTCATCATTAAAATGATATTGGAATAAATCACAACCCTAGATTTTTGTGTCTTTTGTTATTTTCCTTAGTATTTTCTTTTGTCTTTTTATTTATTTATTTTTTAGCAAAGTCTTTCAACCAAACAACACAAACAATCTATCTCTTCTCCATTTAATTAGATATTTGTAAATAAATAGATTCAACAATTAATAACAACAGTAGGAATTAAGTCCTCGTGGGATCGATATTTTTATACTACTTGAACGATACGTGCGCTTGCGTTATACGTGTGTGTTTACGCCGGTCAAGTTTTTGGCGCCGTTGTCGGGGACTTATTTTTCTTGAGTTGTTAATTTTGAAACTATCTAATTTACTTATATTTAATTTTCTTTATTTTATTTTGTAATTTTTATTTCTTTTGATTTCAGGTGACTTAAAAAATGGAACACTACTGGGAGATTGAAAAATTACGAGCGTTACAAGAGGATACACCCCACATCTGGGAACAACAGTCCGGTTTTCTGAGGCCTGTTGTTGAGCCCAATGACTATCACTGGATGCCAGAACCAAGTAATACTACTTTTGCTCAACAGAACTCAATGTGGAGATGTGACATATGTAATGGTGACCACCCAAGCGATTATTGCGAATACAACTACCATCCAGGGTGGCAGAACTATCAAGATCCTACATGGTACGAAGAACCAACATATTTCACAGAACCATCACATTTCCATCTTATCCACCATCTTCCTTCGATCCTTATCAAGAACCAGAACCATCCGAGGAAGATCAATTGATTCACATGTTCAAAGAACAGGAAGCTCGATTTGATGCACAAATTCAGAATAACGCAGAATCCATACAAAGAATGACAGATCAGATCAGACAATTAACAGAAAACCAGAACATCATACCTCCAGAACCAGTTTCAGATAACACTGATGAAGCCTTCGAGTACCAATCATTTTACAATGACATTTCAACAGAGGAGGAGGCTGAGCAGTATCAACAACCAGAGGTATCAGTTCAGGAACTTGAACCGGCAAGGTCTCGATTTGATTTTTATTATTCTGATTCTGACGAGGATGAAGCTGAAACATTTGTACCAACTGCATCAAAAATTGAGGATGGAATTCTGTATCCTCAAAATGAAGATCTTGGAGATTCCATTGCACAAATGTTTGATGAAGATCTATCTGATCCAATCATTTCAACCAGATCAGAGGATGAAGACCTAAAAACTGACATTTCTTTTCAGGTTGAAAATTTTGAAACATGTATTTCACAGATGACAGATGAAGAACTGAATGCAGAAATTTTCAAATACATCTGTGAAGAAAAGGTGGAGCAAGAAGCAGAGCAAATGGAGGAGCAAATGTCTGACTTTATTAAAGATCCAGAGCATTCAGGAAAAACATCGCTGTTTTGGGGAGTACTGATCAAAGAAATCACCCAGAAGCTTGAAAGAATGGAACTTCCATTCCAAATCAAGCACCATACGAGACCTCCTGATTTTATTTCTTTCTTTGCAGGAACCACTGGAGCAACAAAGATCAAAAAAGTGACACAAGCACTGAATGAGACAAAATTCTTTTTGCCACTTTACCGTTGGAAGAGACCCTTCAAAAGCAACGCTCACGGGATTGTCTTTGATAGGACATCCAAAACGACATTGAAACCTCCTTAACAGATGAATTTCAGTCACGTCTGGCTGAAGACGAAAAATTTAGCGCTAGCAGGGAGGCAACCCATGCAATTTGTTGTAATTTCTGTTTTCATATTTTGTGTATTTTGTGTGAACTTTTTAATTTTGTGTGTTATTTTTGTAGGGAAAAGCACAAACGAGCATTTTAAGACAGAAGGAATTGTGTTTGGCAAGCAAATATAAGAAACAATTCATTAGCAATGGCTGAATAAAGAATGAAATCTTAAGACACATCCTAATGGATTTATATACCAAACGAGTGGCGTATTGCATACACAATTTAGTTGCCTTAATTATTGCTTTGATTCACTTTTCTATTGTAATTATCTTTATTTTCGTAGACAGGATCCAGACTTTTTGACCTTTCACGATTTCTTTTGTTGTTTAGCTAACAATCGTCCTCTGGAAGAAACTTGTGCTATTATTGTATTCACCCTTTTCAGATACTATAAATTCAGCTCATCATTGCACTTTTGAAGGCATCCATAGTTGAGAAAGAAATACAAAAAAAAAAAAAATGGAAGCCACTTCAAGAAGACGAGTTGAAAACATTTGTGTGTTTTGCGGTAGTACTGTTGGTACTAAACCACAATACATAGAAGCAGCACAGGAATTGGGTCGAGTTTTAGCAGCAAGGAATATGCATTTAATATATGGCGGAGGCAATCTTGGACTTATGGGGATTGTTTCAAAAGTCGTACAGGAAGGAGGCAGTCACGTTTTGGGAATCATCCCAAAACCCTTGGCAGAGGCAAATCTTATTGGACCAACTAACGGAGAGGAACTGATCGTGCCAGGTATGTCTGAACGACTGGTAGAAATGATTAACCGTTCTGATGCTTTTATTGCTTTGCCAGGTGGCTTGGGCACTTTGGAGGAAATTTTTATAGTACTATCGTGGGCGAACCTGAACATACACCAGAAACCGCTTGGACTACTTAACGTTGATGGGTTTTACGATTTTCTTTGTGTGTTTCTTGATGATGCCCGGAGAAATGGATTCATATCAAAACCTATGAAAGAACTCCTCTTTACTGCCAGAACTGCTCCGGATCTAATTGATCAACTCATAGCCTATGAACCACAAGTAGACCCTATCATTTCAAAGATAAATTGGTCTGGGGACGATCGTGGTAAGAGACGTCGAATTAATCTGGATCTTAACCTTTAATTTCCTGTAGATTTCAATTAACCAAGTATTTTTCTAAACTCTTCTTCTAATTTTTAAGACATTGGGGACAATGTCTCATTTAGGTTTGGGGGTGAGGTATAGTTAATAGTACGTGTTTGTATTATTTTTATTTTTAGTCCAAAATTTTTCGAAAAATAAAAAAAAAATTGAAAATTTTCAAAAATTACAAAAATATTTTGCATTTTTTGTGTTTTTATTTTGACTAAAAAGGTGAAATTGGTAAAAGATAGCCGAGTAAGGAATTTCCGCTCCTGAGACGTATCTCAAACCTATTTCGAAATAAGTTAATTTTTGTTTATTTCATTTTGAATTATTTAATTTGTGAATTCTCCATAAATCTGACTAAAATGAATCTCTTATGTTCAGTTGACAGGTATTATGAACTTACATGGAAACATACGGACATGAGCTAAAATTGAAAAGTTTGTAATATTCCGTGCTATAGTTTAATTGGAGGAAGCATCTCTAAATAGTGATGGAGTAAAAAAAAAAAAAAAAAACATCTGAGATTCGAGTTATTAAGTCTGTAAGGGTGTTTTAATACCTAGTGCCCTAAAACCAACTGGTTTGGGAGTCATTGGCCCAAAGCTCGTTACATGGATCAAAGATGCTGCAAAAAAAAAAAAAATATATTCATATCTGAAGTCTGAGTAATTAAGTTCGTAGGGGTGTCTTAACACCTGGTGCCCTAAAGCCAACTGGTTTGGGAGCCACCGACCCAAAGCTCGCTACATAGACGGAATGTATTGTATATAAATAAAAAATAGAAAAAAAATCAAAGAAAAAAATCAGAAAAATCAGAAAAATTATTCCATTGCTACAAAAAGGTGTGAAATCTGATAGAACTTTAGGACAAAAATATTACTCTCTTATCAATTGCACTTATGACTGTTGTGGGCAAAAATGAGTTGATTAATATTTTGTTAGCTGTGTATATGGAGAATGATAAAAATAATCGGAGAATTTACTTATTCGGTAATTTAGAAAGAAACAAAACAACTAGTAACTTGGAGTAGAATTTTCACCTGATTAGTCACTAACTTTCTTTATTTTCTTTTCGCTTGTCTTTTTGCTTTTGTGTGCATTAGTTTTAATACCTTTTTACTTTTGTAAAATGTTTGTGGGTATCATGGCTGTAAACCCTCACGAGACTACAACTCGTCCACTAGGGACACCTAGGGGTTTAAAGGCTTGTTGCATATGCTAAATGCAACCGTGATCCCTACGAAAGTGGCTTAGTTAAATTTTATTCTGTTATTTTATTCTGTATTTTGCTCGAGGACTAGCAAAATGTTAGGTTTGGGGGTGTGATGAGTGGTATTTATATCACTATTTCCCACTCATTTAACTTAATATTTTGTATAGTTTCTTGAGTTTTGTGAACGTTTTGATGTGTTTTATTGTTATTTTGCAGATAAATAAAGTTGGACAGCACTGGAGGCAATTTGGGGCAAAACCGGACAAAAATGCGTCAACAGGGATATTTTAGTCTTTTGCGCGTCGCGACGCTCGTACACTGCGCGCCGCGACGCCCAGCGTGAGCCGATTCTGCTAACGTGCGCCAGGTCAACGGTCAACAATTTGAGAAGTTTTGACTTTGCTAAAATGCGTCGTGCCACGTGTCACCATCACAGCCGATATGCTAACATGCGCCGTGACACGTGTCAACATCATATGCTGCCGACACTCAGACATGCCACGTGTCGACTCGTCATCAGCCATGTCAGCGGTCAACGAGTCAACTTTGCCATGTGTCATGCCACGTCATCTGCCACGTCACAAAGTCAACCAAGTCAACTTGCCACGTCAGCATAAGCCAATCACAGCGTGACACGTGTCGCCACGTGTCGCAATCCTATTGTGCCGACAATTGCAACACGCGTCAGTGCCACGTCAGCGCCACGTCATCGCCACGTCAGCATGACGTCATCAATGACGTCATCACAATAATTGAGTCTTAGCCGCCTTGACACGTGTCGCTTCAACAGTCAGCCGCCATGCCACGTGTCGCCTTCTCATCGTGCCACGTCGACAAACAGTTTAAAATCCAGCGTTGCGACGCTGAGCTCCTTGGCGTCGCGACGCTGAAACAGTGAAATTTTTCCCTATAAATTCAGCGCGAAATTTCAGATTTCATATACCTCTCTCTCTCTTGATTTCTCTCTCTAGAGAGAGTTTCTCTCTCTAGAATTTTTATTTTAGTTTTTTTAATTTTTAGTTTTGTAAATAATTTTAATTACTTTTTGTAATAATAGTAATTTAATTTTTACTTTTTACTTTTTACAGTTTTTACTATTCACCATGATGTTGTAACTTCCCCAGCTAGGGTGAAAGGTAATTCTTTTACTGTTACTATTTAGATTAATCTCCCTTAAAAATAATATATTAACTATTTAAAATATTGACTTAATAAGGGATACCGCTATATTGTCGTTCGGTGGTAATTTATTTTAATCTGGTTTAAACTTGACTAATCAAGGATACCACCAGACTGGTCGGTTGGTAAATTTATTTTTGGTTCCGCCTTAATGGCTGGTTGGACTTAATTTGACTTAATCAGGATACCGCCAGACTGGTCGGTTGGTAATATTATCACAAGTTTATATATTATTTTATGGGAGATATTTAAATTAGTAGTAGTAAAAGTAATTCCTTTTACCTTAGTATTTTATTTTATTTTACTTTTCAGTTTTACTTTATGTCTTTTACTTTTCAGTATTTTTACTTTATGTCTTTTACTTTTATGTTTTTACTAGTCCAAGTTATGTGTTAGTTTTCTGAGGTTGTGATGAATTTCAATATCACCAATTTATAAGGGTTAAATTATAGTTTGGGTAATATAAAGATTTATTTATTAAGTCTTAAGCTTAATGCTTCTTGTTGTCTGATCACCAATAAGATTGATATGGTAAATCTAAAATGAACTAGACATAGGGATTTTAGGTTTCAGCCTTAGACTTAATAGCCCACGATCTTCCTTGAGGATAGATAACCCTTTAATAGATTTCCTTACAGGATAGGAATATACCTGTCGGGCGAGGGTAGCCATAATTGGAACTTAATCTTAATGAATCCAGATAATGTGGTTGACATAGGAATATGGTTCAATTGGGTTATACTGGGTATTTGTGTCTGACCATCGACAGATGCATTCGCATAATTTCGTGTTCCAGGTTAATAAATCATTGTTTTACCTAACTATAAAATAATCACTTCATCATTAAAATGATATTGGAATAAATCACAACCCTAGATTTTTGTGTCTTTTGTTATTTTCCTTAGTATTTTCTTTTGTCTTTTTATTTATTTATTATTTAGCAAAGTCTTTCAACCAAACAAACAAACAATCTATCTCTTCTCCATTTAATTAGATATTTGTAAATAAATAGATTCAACAATTAATAACAACAGTAGGAATTAAGTCCTCGTGGGATCGATATTTTTATACTACTTGAACGATACGTGCGCTTGCGTTATACGTGTGTGTTTACGCCGGTCAGGATCCCGAACCTGCAGATAATATTCTTTCTTAAGAACTCCGTAGCTTTCTTCTCTGTGATTGTGGATAGGGGTTCGGCTTCCACCCATTTGGTGAAATAATCTATGGCAACAATGGCGTATTTCGCTTGCCCTCGCCCCTTCGGCATTGGTCCGATAATATCCAGCCCATACTGGGCGAACGGCCAGGGGCTGGACAGTGTGGTCAACTGGTTTGCGGGCTGGTGGTGAATATTGGCATTCTTCTGGCATCCCTCATATTTCCGGGCTACCCTCACACCGTCATGATGCATGGCCGACCAGTAGAACCATTGCCTTAAAGCTTTAAAGGCAATTGATTGTCCTCCGGCGTGACTCCCACAGATTCCTGCATGAATTTCCCTGAGCACATAGTCAGCCTCCTCTTCTGCTACATATCTCAGAAGGGGTACCGTATAGCCCCTTCGGTATAGCACTCATTCGATCAGGAAGAACTTGGTGCTTTTGAATTTCAGTTTTCTAGCTTCCTTTTCATCTTCAGGTGTCTCCCCGGTCTCCAGATATCTCATGATTGGTTGCATCCATGAAGATTTGCTTTCCATATCCAATACTTCTACCTCGAGCTCTCCTACTTTTTTTCTCAGAGGCAGATTAGAAGGACTATTCTAGGATTTTCCGACCTGATTGAAGATGTGAGCTGTGCTAAAGAGTCTGCCTCACAGTTGTTTTCCCGGCCGATTTGCTCAAAGTGTACGTTCCTCATTTTCCCCACCAACCTTTTTACCTCAGGTAAATAGGCTATCATACTTGGCTCTCTGGCTTGGAATTCTCCCTTCAGCTGCTGAACAGCTAGCTGGGAGTCACTTCTTACAACTACGTCGTAGACGCCCATCACCGTGCATAACCTTAAACCAGCTAAAATTGCCTCATACTCCGCCTCATTGTTTGTGGCCTCGAAGGCGAATCTCAAGGCGAACAGCACTTCTTCTCCTTTACCGTTTTTCAATACGATTCCGGCCCCATTACCTTATGAGCTGGCAGATCCGTCTACTGACATCTCCCATTTGTCTTCCCCTACGGTCAGAATTTGGGGTTCTGTGAATTCAGCAACAAAGTCTGCCAGAGCCTGCCCTTTTACCGCTGCCCTTGGGAGGTAAGAAATGTCGTGTTCACTCAACTCTACCGACCAGTTCATTAACCTTTCCAAGACTTCTGGTTTTTGCAGAATCTGCCTCAAAGGATAATCGGTATAAACCCCAATAGGATGGGCCTGGAAGTAAGGTCGTAACTTCCGGGCCGCAGTGATTAATGACAAGGCGACCAGCTCATGTGCTGGATATCTGGTCTCAGCATCTAATAAAGCTTTGCTAACATAATACACTGGCCTTTGGACTTTATCGGCCTCTTGTACCAATACTGAACTCACTGCATGCTCTGAAACAGCTAAATATAAGTATAAGGTCTCACCTGGGAACAGCTTTGCTAGAAGTGGGGGCTGCGTCAGGTATTGTTTTAACTGTAGGAAGGCCTCCTCGCATTTTGGCATCCAGTTGACTTCGTTTTTTGCCTTCTTGACGACTTTGAAGAATTGGTGGCACTTGTCGGTTGCTCGGGCAATAAATCGGTTGAGCGCGGCCACCCTACCGGCCAGGCTTTGCACTTCTTTTATCATCTTGGGGGATTTTAAGTCCAGAACGGCTTGGATTTTCTGTGGGTTTGCTTCTATGCCTCGGGAGCTTACCATATAGCCCAAAAACTTTCCCGAGGCCACTCCGAAAGCACACTTCTCTGGGTTGAGCTTTAAATTATGTTTCCTCAGCAATTCAAAGGTTTTCTTCACATTGGCCACGTGACACTCTGGCTCCTTAGACATTGTTATCATATCATCATCATATACCAGCATCGATGCGCCGATGAATGGCTTGAAAATCTTGTTCACCGGCCTCTGAAAGGTTGCCCCCGCATTCTTCAATCCGAAGGGCATTACTTTGTAACAATAAAGCCTTTGATCAGTAACAAAAGTAGTCTTCTCTTCGGCCTCATGATGCATCTTGACCTGGTTATATCCCGAGAAGGCATCCATAAAGCTTAGCAGTCCCTGACAGGCCGTTGAATCCACCAACTGATCTACGTTTGGTAGTGGGAAGCTGTCTTTCGGGCATGCTTTGTTCAGGTCGGTGAAATCCACGCACATCATCCACTTTCCATTGGATTTCTTTACTAATACCACATTTGATACCCACTCTGGGTATTTCACTTCTCTGATAAAATCGGCTTTCAATAGTTTTTCTACCTCGGTAGCCATTGCCCTGCACCGTTCCTGGTTAAAGACTCTTCTTTTTTGCTTAACCAGTTTGTGTGATGGGTTTACCGCCAAATGATGATTGATGAACTTCGGATCGATCCCGGGCATATCGTCGTGCCCCATGCAAAGATGTCCGGGTACTCATTTAGGCACTTTAGCAGGTCCTGTTCAGGATCTCGTCTGAGTCTCCCCCTATTCTTACACTCTTCCCAGGTCCGAAGAGTTCTATCACTTCTAATTCTTTGACTGCCCCTAGCTGGGCAAATTTATTTGGCCGAGGACCTGGGTCCTTACTTGCTTCTTCCCCGTCTTCATTCCCTCGCCTTTTCTGGGTACCCGCTTTAATGCAGAGGGTTTCCCGTGAGGAGGTGGCAAAACAGCTTCGAGCCACCTTCTGACTCCCGCGCACGATTCCAATCCTTTCCCGGGTAGGGAACTTCAACTTTAAGTAATAGTAAGACATTGCAGCCTTTGTCTTCATCATGAAAGGCCGACCAATAATGACTTGGTAACTGCTCAAGTAATCTACCACCGTGAAATTTATCATAGTCGTCCGAGTCCGGGAACGAGTTCCGATCGTCATTACCAATTGTATCCTTCCCAATGGGATGACCGTTGAGCCTCCGAAGCCGTATATGAGAGTCTCATCGTCGGTTAGAGTCGCATACTCCACACCAAGGTCGTCCAAAGCCTCCTTGGAGATTATATCCATTGCACTCCCGGGATCTACTAGGATTCTGTCTACCTCAGAACCGCCGATTGTCGCCTTGATTATTAATGCATCATCGTGGGGGAAACTCACCCCTCGAGCATCCTCATCCGTGAACATTATTGGCACTGACCGACTACCTTATATTTCTGAGTCTCGTTCTGTTTCTAACACTTCCAACCCCTAAGCCCGACTATAGTTTTTTCTTGACCGGTTAGAGTCACCGGCCAGTGTCTTCCCTCATGCGATGATATTCATCTGTCGGCAATGTGCTCTCTGCCTGGCCGTCATAACTTTATGGTCGATATAATTATTCAAGTACCCATTCCGCGCCAGGTCTTCCATTTACTCCCGCAAGTCTTTGCATCCATTCGTCGTATGTCCCCTCAAATTATGATGCATGCAATAACATTTATTATTCCTCCTGTCAGGCGGGAATCTCCTGAGGTCAGGTTCTATCAAGAGACCTTTTCCCTGGATTTCCATGACGATTTGCCCCAGTGATTTATTCAGAGGAATGTATGCCTCTTCCACGGCCACATGGTTCACTTGGGTCGAGATTTTCTTTTCCTGGTCATCCCAAGGTACCGGCTTGAATTCCCTTCGCCTTGAGGGTGGTTTTTTGAACTCACTGTCTGGCCTGTGAGGAGCTTCTGCCCTCATCGTCCTTTCTCTGATAGTTGTCCCCCTCCGGGTAATTCTCTCATCATCTTCCAACAAAACAAACTTCCGGGCTGTTTCCAGAGCGGTGGCATAATCCGGTATACCATGGATCCTCAGGTGAGTCCATAGCTTTCTGATCTTTAAGGCTCCCTTCAAACTCTCCAAGGCCTCGAGCCACTCATATCCTCCGACCTCGAGCACCATGCTATGATACCGCTCAATGAAAGCCTTCAGGGGTTCATCGTCCCCCTGTTTCATGAGCCTCAATTCCCCAATTGTCTTCTTTGGGATGCAGGCCCCCTTGAAGTGCCGAACAAATGATTTCCTGAGTTGCGCGAAGCTTCCGATGCTCCCTGGGCTAGACTTTTGAACCATAGAATGGCAGATCCCCCCAAGGTTAGGGGAAATACTTTGCAAACGGCATCCCCTACTACTCATTGGACCTCCATTAACAGGACAAAACTCTCAATATGGGATTTTGGATCAGTGTGGCCTTTGTAGGGCGTCATGGACAGCATATTGAATCGTCTTGGGAATTTTACCGACCTTATTTCTTCTGTGAAGGGAGATTCAACATCGCCGTCCCGAGCATCTCCCGTGTCCGTTTTGAGGTTCGCTCCCCACTTGGCCATTTCTTTTCTTAACCAAGATTTTATACTGCCATCTGTGTTACCGTGCCGCCTCATGCGGCCTTCTTTGCGTCTGTCACCCCAGGTGCGGCGTTCCTCATGGCTTGAGATTTCCCGTCCAGTTTCATCATCCTTCCTATCTCCCATTCCGGCCATCATAGGAAGAATCTGGCGATTGTCTCCCCTCTTCTTCTTCCCATGTATCCTCCGTTTGTAATTTTTTTTCTACCACTACGGACCTCATCCCGTAGGGACCCTTCCTCCTCGGTTCATCGTCATTACTCACATCTGCGACCCTTTTTCCTTCTGCTATTTTGCCTCTCCTCCGACTGACTCCGGCTTCAAGTCTCTCATTATTTGTCTATTCCATCCTCTCCAATCTGTTCATCATGGATTTCAACAGATTTTGATTTTCCTCCCTATCTTTCTTCATATTTTCCTCTATTTTCTCCATCAATTCTGCTGTTGAACTCCCCGATGACTGGTGATTTCCATCTTCTGCCATCGTCTTAATACGCGAGCTGCTTTTTGTTGGAGTTCCCCACAGACGGCGCCAACTGTTGACGGCTGATTTTGGTCTCAAGGGTAATAAGGGTTTTTTACTTCCGAGACAATCCTCCTACAACTGTGAATTTGTTTTGTTTATGGGAAACCAAAAGCAAATTTGGCAAAAGATGAGTGAATACACCAATCAACAAAGAGATTTAACGTGGTTCGGCGGATCAGATCCAACCTACATCCACGGACACAGAACAGACGAAATTTTATTACTGAAATATGCTTGATCGAATAGCTTTGTGTTTACAAGCCTAATCACAATTCTGCATTTTACGTATGCTTTCCCCCCTTATTTATACTAGTAAAGAAATCGGTTTCCCTTTCTCATAAGGATTCCTAGTTGAAAACTACTTTTACTTCTTTTATCCTACTAGGACTCTGACTCACCAGTTTATCCTATGAAAGTAGGATTACTTATCATCTTGTCCGTAAAAATAGGGTATCTTATCTTCTGGAGCATATCTCGCCATATGTTCGGTCTTCACGAGGTCGGTCATAATGGTCATTCGAACTGAGAATTTTTCGGTCGATTTGATAATGCTCGGTCATTAGATCTTAAGTGGTCGGTTTACCGATCATAAAGTGATCGGCCCCCTCACTCATGTGGTCGGGTCGGTATTAATGATCTTGACTAAGAAGGGAATTACCTTTTTACCCCTGCCGTACTCCTTAAATAACATAGGACCTGAAAACACCATCAACACCTCATATTAGTGTAACTTTATATTACACTAATATAATATTAAAAGAATTAATATTAAATAAAGACAAAGTATAAAACATATAAAATACAAGCGCCCTCATTTTGTAAAATACGAGAGCTCGTTAAAAAAAAAAAAAAACAAATAATGATTCCAATACTCTAAAATATTAGAAAAAATATAATTTTCAATACAATTTTTTTTTTATCTTTTAACTAGCGTCCGCATTTTTTTTTTTAAAATACGGATGCATTCACATTAGAATGATTATATATATAATGATAATATTTTATTTTATATTTTTTAATTTAGGCATCAAAATTTTAGTCATTGATCACATTCAATCCAATGGTAGATGAATTTATATTATTAAATAATATTTTGATTTTTAATATCCATAATTAGATTTGCTTAAAGTTAAAGTTTTGATAAAATTCATTAGTTACAAACAGACAAATAATAAACAAAATATGTTCAATTTTTTTAAAAAAATAATTGGAAAACTTAATAAAATATGCTAAAGAGACTAAACCGGGACAAAATAAAGGTAAAATTGTGATTAAAATGATGTTGCTTTGACGATAAATAAAAGAAATATATATATATATATATATATATATATATATATATATATATTAATAATAATTTTAACTCAATTTAATCTCTGTATTATTACTCAAATTTAATATAATTAATTCCGTAGATATTTTCAAACTTGATGTTTCATCTTTCCATAAACCTTACATTCTCAGTCAGCAATTCAAAACTCCTTGGTCAACACGCAAGCCATACGAAGGCCCACCAATTAAAAAAATAATTAAATAATTAAATTAATAATAATTCAATTTATTCAAACTATTGAGCTAATGCTGAGTCCAAGTACGGACATACCCAGCTCTCACTGGTTTTGCTTATAAATACCTTTTACCACATTCATATTTTTTCTCATACTTAAAGCAAACACAAGCACACAAAAAAGCTAACCCTGAAAAGTTGATTAATTGTTTCCCGGTCTCCGGCAGCTTTTACATGTATTTTCCGGCAATGAATTCCAGAAAAATGAGCACACTTTTGATCATTTTTGTCATCTCGGCAGTTATATTGAGAAATATTGGAGTTGAGGCCACAAGGGTTTTGCCAGAGGATTTTGCCAAGTCGAATCACCTTGAGACTTTTTCGTCTCCGCCTTCGGTCTATGAGAAAGCAAAACTTACGATGTCGTTTTGGCTTGAACGCTTAAACTCAGGATCTAGTCCTAAAGGCCCTGGTCATTAACGAACCGTTGATAGAGTATAAACTAGCTTATAAGTATTGTAAATAGATTATAAGCTAGTTTATCATAAGTTCTTCAAATTCTACATTAAACGGTACGGAAATTTTAAAAAATAATATTTCATGTTTTCCGTCAACGTACAAACTATGTGAGGAGTATAAGAAAATATAGAATTAGCAAAAAAAATAAAAAAAATCAGATGCAATTGTAACTTGTAAATGGAATAAATAAGATTCTTTTGATTTATTTTAGTTGAGTTAATAAATGGTTCCTTAATTTTATCGGATTAAAAAACATTCTGGAATAGCCATGGGCATTATCAAAATGCCCCATATGACGAGGTTACAATTTTTTTTTTTTTTTTAATGTGATGAGGAGTTATTGGATAAAATATAAACTTAATTGAATCTTCAGCATATATACTTGTAAGGACAAAGGTCTCTAAGACCAAAGGGGTCATGGATTCTATATAATTTAATTTATTTTTAACCTTTAATTTTAATATTTTGATGATTTAGCCCCTGAATTTATGATTTCTTATTAACTGAGCCTCTTGATTATGCATAGTTTGTGGTATCATGATCGAGTTGTGTTCATCTCAACGTTCGAACAAAATCTTCAAGTGATTTCACGTTCGAATCGCATTCGTTATCATGTTCGAACGTGATTTGCGGAACAATGCATGCTCGTTACGTGTTCGTCTGGTATTCGAACGCTCTTGCATATTATGCTTATTTTGAACACATTTTTGAAGGCTTTTGGACACTTGAAAACCCTATCTTAGCCACTTTACCTAGTGTTGGAAACATAATACCAAGAGCTTTCATATCTTCTGTTTCCTCTTGCTTGAGAATTTACCTTGAAGATTTGTTGAATCTCATGTCTTCTTTCTTTTGGTGAGTTTCTCCTTTGACAATCATCAACACAAACACAACCCTTGTCGATAGCCTAAACCTTAAGAGTTCTAAGATAGAGATTGGTAGTCAGAGTTCTGACATCACGAGTTCGTGGATTTGATTCACTCAGAGACTTCAGAGGGTCTAAAAAAGGCTTTTGGTGCGGGCTTAAGGATTTCTTCGAGTTATTACAGTAGAGATATTTGAGTCAGCAAAGTTGTTGTCATAGGTCTTATAACCATCATTGTAAGTTTTACAAATCTTTATGTTGATTGAGTTTATTGTTTTATTTGTTTTTAGCCTGTTCATTATTGCATAGATTAGGAATATGACAATTGATTAGACGTAAGAGAGCTTAGACTTAAACATAAAAACTCTAACTTAGATTTGTTTTATATATAGTAGATTTTGACTTACGGAAGATTACATCTATTCCCCCCATTGGTGCATAGGGTCGAAGCTATATCGTAATTTTCAATTGGTATCATAGAGTAACTTCTATTCTTGATCTTTTAACTATGGATACAAGTCAACCCATGAATTATTGACCGGCGTAATCACACGCGTATAACGCAAGCGCACGTATCGTTCAAGTAGTATAAAAAATATCGATCTCACAAGGACTTAATTCCTACTGTTGTTATTAATTATTGATACTATTTATTTACATGTATCTAATTGAGGGAGAAGAGGATGATTGTTTTTGGTTGGTTGAATGTGGATTTGCTAATTAAAATAAAAACAGACTCAAAAGAAAATAATAAGGAAAATAAAAGAATAGACTCAAAGATCTAGGGTCGTGACTCCACACAATATTATTCTAAAGATGAATTGATTCTCTTGTATATGTGTAATAAATTAGTTTGCTAACCTGGAACACGATGATATGCAAAAGCCTCTTCCGATGGTCAGACGCAAATATCCAGTAGAACCCAATTGAACCATATATCCATGTCAACCAAATTACCTGGATTCATTAAGGTCAAGTTCCAATTATGGCTACCCCCGCCAGACAGGTATATTCCTATCATGTAAGAAAATCTATTAAAGGGTTATCTATCCTTAAGGAAGATCGTGAGCTATTAAATCTAAGGCTGAAACCTAAAATCTCTTTTCCAAGTTCATTTTAAGTTTACCACTTCAATCTTATTGGTGATCAGACAACAAGAAGCATTAAGCTTAAGACTCAATAAACAAACTAAAGAATTACCCATAAAAGAAAATCAATTATTAAGTGTGGATATTATGTTTCATCACTTCCCTAGAATAAAAATAAAATGATGGGGTTGGGGATCCACTTTTACTATTTTTAATTTAGAAATCTCTTTTACTATAATATAGAATTTATCAGTGATATTACCAACCAGCCATATAGGCGGTATCCTCATTAAGTCGGATTTTAATTAAGTCCAACCAGCCATAAAGGCGGTATTATTATTTGTCCATAAACCAGCCATATAGATGGTATTTATCTGTCACCTAAAGACCGGCCATATAGGTAGTGTTACTTTATGTCAAATAAATAAAACCAGCCATTAAGGCGGTAATCCTTTTAATTTGAAATATTATTTCTATATTATAATTAAGGGAGATTAATCTAAACTAAAATAATAAAAGTTTCACTCTTCCCCAGCGGAAAATCTAACTACTAAACATAAAAGAAAAGGGAAGAATAAGAACTACTACTATTACTGAAAATAAAAATGCATAAATTAAATTACTAAAAATAAACACACAAGATGCAATTCTTAAATTCCTTACAAAAACCTAAGGAAATCATGAGAATTACAAATGAAATGGCTTGATATTTATAAGAAAATCTAAAGGCTTCCACCAATTTCTCCACCAAAAATGGCACCAAACATGGCACCAAACATGGAAGCATATTTGGTGGAAGTTTGACAATTTTTATTTTTTATTTTATTAATTTTATATTATATTTTGAAAATGACTATAGTAGTTACACAAAATACATTGGATTGTTCATCACTTTCGGCCATGGAAAATTCCAAATTCGAAATTATTTTGACTTTCAAAGTTGTAGATCTTCGAGTCTTTTTCAATCTGAAACTTGAATCAGCTCAATCTAATATCGGATGAAAAGGTTATGGCCAAAATACGAAACTTGCACATAACTGGAATTTAGGACTGCACTTCGTGACGCCTACAGTAAATTTTCATTTTTGACATTTTTCCTCCGAATTTCATCGTTTTATCCCCGATTTGATTCCATTAAGTCCCAATATTATTTTTTCTGTAAAATAAACAAAAACACATCAAAACGTTCATAAAACTCGAGAAACTATACAAAATATTAGAGAGTAATATTTTTGTCCTAAAATTCTATCGGATTTCGCACCTTTTTGTAGCAATGGAATAATTTTTCTGTTTTTTTTTGATTTTTTCTTTCTTTTTCTGATTTTATTTTTATTTGTATACAATATCTTCCATCTATGTAACGAGCTTTGGGCCGGTGGCTCCCAAACTAGTTGGCTTTAGGGCACCAGGTGTTAAGACACCCCTACAGACTTAATTACTCAGACTTCAGATATACATATTTATTTTGCAACATCTTTGATCCATGTAGCAAGCTTTGGGCCAGTTGGTTTTAGGGCACTAGGTGTTAAGACACCCCTACAGACTTAATAACTCAGATCTCATACATTTTTTTTTACTCCATTGTCATTTATAGATGCTTCATTCAATTAAACTAGAGCACTGAATATTACAAACTTTTCAAATACAGCCCGTGTCTGTATGTTACTATGCATATTGATAATATCTGCCAACTGAGCATATGAAGATTCATTTTAGTCAGTTTTATGGAGAATTTACAAATTAAATAATTTAAAAGGAAATAAAAAAAATTAACTTGTTTCAAAATTGGGTTGAAATACGTATCAAGAGTGGGAACTCCTTACACAACTATCTCTCACCAATTTCCCATTTTTAGTCAAAATAAAAAAAAAACGCAAAAACGCAAAATATTTTTGTAATTATTGAAAAATTTTCAATTTTTTTTTGTATTTTTCGAAAAATGATGGAATAAAAATCTAATAAAAATAACACAAAATAAATAAGATACTAATCAACTATTCCCTCTTCTATACCTAAATGAGACATTGTCCCCAATGTCTTAAACAGTAGAAGAATAGTTTAGAAGATCATACCTGGTTAGCTGAAATCGCCGAAAAAAATTACCGATTAAGATCTATATCCAATTTACGCTTCTTACCACGATCGTTATCTGACCAATTCAACTTGGAAAAAATGGGGTCGATTTTTGGTTCAAATGTTAAAATTTGGTTAATTAATACCTCGGCCTTTGTTGCAGTCAGGAAAATATCATGTACTGATTTTGTGACGAACTCATGTCTTTTGGCTTCCGCAAGAAATACAAATAGAGAATCGAAAAAATGTTCAATGTTGAGTAATCCAATGGGCTTCTGATGAATGTTCAAGTGTGCCCATGATGCCACAGTGAATATTTCTTCAAATGTTCCGAGCCCACCTGGTAAAGCAATAAACGCATCAGCAATATTGATCATTTCAAGGAGTTGTTCTGACATCCCCCAAATAATGCATTCATCTCCATTTGTTTTTCCGATTATGTGTTCATTCACCAAAGTTTTTGGAATGATTCCCAAAACGTGACCGCCACCCTCCTGAACGGCTTTTGAAATGCTTCCCATCAATCCAAGATTGACACCGCCATATACTAGGTGCATATTTCTTTCTGCTATCGCCTCAATTCCTTTGTAGCCTCAATGAATTCTGATTTATTACCAGATTTGGATCCATAGAAAACACAAATTTGCTTGACTCGTTGCTGTGATGTTGCTTCCATTTTCTTTCTCTTATTTGGATGATTATCTGAATGTGTAGAAGAGAAGAATGGCGAGCTAAATTTATAGATCCTAAAAATGGGTGAGTAATAGTAGCTTTAGTATCTGTCAAATGACAATTATTAGATGAACGTTAAAATAAACCGTGAAAGTCAAAAAGTATAGATCTTGTCGGTGAAAATAAAAAAAAATAACAAAAGAAAAGAAAATCAAAGCAATTATTAAGGCAACAGAATTGTGTACGCAATACGCCACTTGTTTGGTATATAAATCCATTAGGATGCTTCTCAAGAATCCATTCCTTACTCAGCGATCACTAATGACTTAAATCTCATTTTGTGATTGCTAAACACCATTCCTCCTTAAATGCTCCATTTGTGCCTTTCCTTACAAAAATAACACACAGAATTAAAAACTCTACAACATGTATACACAAAATATGAAAATAAAAGTTATAATAAATTGCATGGGTTGCCTCCCTGCTAGCGCTAAATTTTTCGTCTTCAGCCAGACGTGACTGAAATCCATTTGTCATTGAGGTTTCAGTGTCGTTTTGGATGTCCGATTAAAGACAATCCCATGTGCATTGCTTTTGAAAGGTCTCTTCCAACGGTAAAATGGAAAAAAATTTTTTTATCTCATTCAGTGGTTGTGCCACCTTCTTAAACTTTGTTTCTCTAGTGGTTCCTGAAAAGAAAGAAAGAAAATCAGGAGGTCTCGTATGGTGCTTGACTTGGAATGAGAGTTTCATTCTGTCAAGCTTCTGGGTGATGTCTTTGATTTGTACTCCTCAAAACAGTGATGTTTCTCTTGAATGCACTGGATCTTCAATAAGGTCAAACATTTGCTCCTCATTTTGCTTAGCTTCTTGCTCCACTATTTCTTCACATATGTATTTTAGGATTTCTACGTTTAGCTCTTCATCTGTCATTTGTGAAATGCATGCTCCATAAGTGTCTACCTGAGGATATAAAGAGATGTCAGATTTTAGGTCTTCATCCTCTGATATGACTGGTTCAGGTAGATCTTCTTCAAACATCATTGCAAAGCATGCTCCAAAATCTTCATTTTGAGGATTGAAAGTTTGATCATCCCTCGTTGGTACAGTTGGTACAAAGAGCTTAGCTTCTTCATTAGAATCAAAGTCTGAATAATAAAAGTCAAATAGAGACTTTGCCAGTTCGGACTCCTGAACTAATACCTCTGATTCTTGATACTGCTCGACCTCCTCTTCTGCTAAAGTGTCATCATGAAATGCTTGGTACTCGAAGGCTTCATTTGTGTCATCTGAAAATGCTCATTGAGGTATGTAGCTTTGGTTTTCTGTTAATTATCTAGTTTGTTCTGTCAGTCTCTGAATGGATGCTTCTTGACTCTGAAGCATTGCATCCCACTTTTCATTACTTTTCTTGAGCATGTCTACCATCTCTCTTATCATATTTTTTCCTCTGGTGAATATCGTTCTGGTTGTTGATGAAGATCGTAGGTGGTGGATAAGATGGAAAATGTGATGGTTCTTCGTATCTTGAATGATTCCAATAATTCTACCACTCTGAACGGTATATACATTGATCGCCCGGGTGGTTATCATCACATATCACACATCTCCCCATTTTGTTCTGTTGAGAAAATGTAGTGTTGATTGGTTCTGACATCCAGTGATAGTCGTTAGGCTGGACAACAGGCCTTAGAAAACCGGACTGTTGCTCCCTGAATAGGGGTGTATCTTCTTCTAATAAAGCTCAAAATCTTTCAATCTCCCAATAGTGTTCCATTGTTCAACCACCTGAAAATAAAAGAAAGAAATAAAAATTACAGATAAAATTAAAGAAAATTAGATACAAGTAAATCAGATAGCTTCAAAATTAATAACTCAAGAAAAATATGTCCCCTGCAACGGTGCCAAAAACTTGACCGGCGTAATCACACGCGTATAACGCAAGCGCACGTATCGTTCAAGTAGTATAAAAAATATTGATCCCATGAGGACTTAATTTCTACTGTTATTATTAATTATTGATACTATTTATTTACAGTTATCTAATTGAGGGGGAAGAGGATGATTGCTTTTGGTTGGTTGAATGTGGATTTGCTAATAAAATAAAAACAGACTAAAAAAAATACTAAGGAAAATAAAAGAAAATACTCAAAGATCTAAGGTCGTGACTCCACACAATATTATTCTAAAGATGAATTGATTCTCTTGTATATGTGTAATAAATTAGTTTGCTAACCTAGAACATGATGATATGCAAAAGCCTCCTCCGATGGTCAGACGCAAATATCCAGTATAACCCAATTGAACCATATGTCTATGTCAACCAAATTACCTGGATTCATTAAGGTCAAGTTCCAATTATGGCTACCCCCGCCCGACAGGTATATTCTTATCATGTAAGGAAATCTATTAAAGGGTTATCTATCCTCAAGGAAGATAGTGAGCTATTGAATCTAAGGCTGAAACCTAAAATCTCTTTTCCAAGTTCATTTTAAGTTTACCACATCAATCTTATTGGTGATCAGACAACAAGAAGCATTAAGCTTAAGATTCAATAAACAAACTAAAGAATTACCCATAAAAGAAAGTCAATTATTAAGTGTGGATATTGTGTTTCATCACTTCCCGAGAATAAAAATAAAATGTTGGGGTTGGGGATCCACTTTTACTATTTCTAATTTAGAAATATCTCTTACTATAATATTGAATTTATCAGTGATATTACCAACCAGCCATATAGGCGGTATCCTCATTAAGTCAGATTTTAATTAAGTCTGACCAGCCATAAAGGCGGTATTATTATTTGTCCATAAACCAGCCATATCGGAGGTAATTATCTGTCACCTAAAGACCAGCCATATAGGCGGTGTTATTTTATGTCAAATAAATAAAACCAGCCATTAAGGCGGTAATCCTTTTAATTTGAAATATAATTTCTATATTATAATTAAGGGAGATTAATCTAAACTAAAATAATAAAAGCTTCACCCTTCCCCAGCGGAAAATAGAACTACTAAATATAAAAGAAAAGAGAAGAAGAAGAATTACTACTATTACTGAAAATAAAAATGCATAAATTAAATTACTAAAAATAAACACACAAGATACAATCGTTAAATTCCTTACAAAAACCTAAGGAAAACTTGAGAATTACAAATGAAATGGCTTGGTATTTATAGGAAAATCTAAAGGTTTCCACCAATTTTTCCACCAATTGCTCCACCAAACATGGCATCAAACATGCACCAAACATGGAAGCATGTTTGGTGGAAGTTTGACAATTTTTATTTTTTATTTTATTAATTTTATATTATATTTTGAAAATGACTATAGTAGTTACACAAAATACATTGGATTGTTCATCAATTTCGGCCATGGAAACTTCCGAATTCGAAATTATTTGGACTTTCAAAGTTGTAGATATTTGAGTCTTCTTCAATCTGAAACTTGAATCATCTCAATCGGATATCGGATGAAAAAGTTATGGCCAAAATACAAAACTTACGTAAAATTGGAATTTAGGATTACACTTCGTGACGCGTACAATAAATTTTCATTTTTGACCTTTTTCCTCCGAATTTCATCATTTTAGCCCCGAGTTGACTCCATTAAGTCCCAATATTATTTTTATTTGCAAAATAAACAAAAACACATCAAAACGTTCATAAAACTTGAGAAACTATACAAAATATTAGGTTAAATGAGTGGAAAATAGTGATATAAATACCACTCATCAATTATCATTCATTCTTTGATAGGACAAATTACCTTAATTGAAAGGTTTGCATGAAAGCGTTCCTCAAATCCTTGGATGAGAGGGTGGGATGTATGTTAAGTATGAGTGGAAAGAACCCATGGTTACCCTAAATAATGTTTCTACTCTCAAGGATAAACTCACATAGTCTAAAGAGGAGTTTGAAAATAATAGCCGGAATAGTAAAGCCATTAATGCTTTTCATAATAATATTTGCTCCACTAAGTTAGGAGAGTCTCTATATGTGAAGTTTCTAAAGATACTAGGGATATTCTTGAGACTGTTCATGAGGGCCCATTGTCTGTTAAGAACTCCAAACTTTAAGAGCTTTCTACAAGATTTGAAGTTGCTTGCATGAAGGAGGATGAAACCTTCGACAAGTTCTATATTGAAATTAATGACATTGTTAATTCCAGCTTCAACCTAGGTAAGAACATTCCTATGAACAAGATTGTTAGGATAATCCTTAAGTCCTTACCTGAGAATTTCCTGCCTAAAATCAATGTTATAAAAGAGAGTAAGAATTTAGATCACCTAAAACTAAAGGATCTTATATATAACCTTCATTCATCAGATGATGATGAGGATACCTCACTCTCGGAGGCTGAAGAATCTATGTTTATGAAGACATTTAATAAATTTCTTAACCATAAAAAACGGACGGTATACTGATAGGTAAAGGACTGAGAAATATAAAGACAGTATTAGTCATCTTAAGGCTGTAGAAAAAATCCTAGAGAGGATAGGGAAAATAAACCTGAAGCTGTTAGATATCATGAGTGTAAAAGTCTTGGGCACGTAAGATTTGAGTGCCCCACTTATTTGAAGTCGAGATGCAAGAAAGTCAAGAAGTCCTTCAGAGATCTACATTTTTTAGTGGGGCTGAGAAGATAGATCACATGTTAGGCATTGGTATGCCCCTTGTGAAAAGAAACTGTTAGTTGTAATTTTTGCAGCATCCATAACAAAATAAGTTTAATTGAGTTATAATGAGTTTTGAAGATCATGGTGAAATTTAAAAAATATTTGGGATATTTGTTCATGAGGATGTCTGAAGTTCGTTCGTGTTGCATTTATTTTTACGTTCAAATGAGGTTCGTTAGAAGTTCGTTCGTGTTGCATTTATTTTTACGTTCAAATGAGGTTTGTTAGTGTCACGTTCGTAATCACGTTCATATGAAATTGGACAGAGTCTTCTCATGCATGGTGTATTCTTCATCCTATATGAAAGATTTCTTCTAGAGAGCACTCATTAATTATGTGTTCATCACATCATTCGAATGAATTTGTTGAACATTGCATGTTCTTCATACGTGTGTGGGGTGTTTGAATGAGATTACAGGATTTGGTTATTACATATATATTTTCAAGGATTTTCAATACTAGGAAAACCCTACCTATTTAAACAAAGTCTTTGCGACTTTATCTAGGGTTATTGGAAATATAATATTATTTTGTTTCCTCATGTTTCAGAATCCACCTTGAATACTTTATTGATTTCATTGTTTTCTACGTTTTGGTGAGCTTTTTATTTGATACACCATCAACACAAAACACAACCTTATCGAATACCCTAAGTTTTCAGAGTTCTAAGAAGGATATTGGTTGTCGGAGTTTCGACGATGCGAGTTTGCAAGGTTGATTCACGTAGAGACTTCAGAGGTTATGAAGAATGATGTTTGGTGCAAGCTTGAGGAGTTCTTCGAGTCATTATATGAGAGGCATTTGAGTCAGTAAAGTTATTTTCATAGGTTATCTAACCATCACTATAAGTTTTCTCTATATACTGGATTCGGGTGGTAGCATATACCTAGAATGATTTTTCTCTATCAAGAGTTATCCACTCCATTAATAAATCTTGATGTTGATTGTAATGATTACTTATTTACTTTTCGTGCTTTATTATTGCATTGATTTTCATTGTGGTAATTGATTAGATATAAGGTGTTTGGACATAACCATAGAAACTCTACCTTTGACGTGTCTTATATATAGTAGGTTTGAATAATTTTATATAAGGTCAGAACTATAAAACAAGTGAATTTTCAATTGGTATCAGAGTCTGATCTCAATCATTGACCATTTAACCATTGATAAGATTAAATCCTTAAATTATCCCTCGTTCTTTGATGGGATAAAGTATCATCATTAGAATGCTCACATGAGAGCATTCCTTAAATTTCTAGATGAGAGGGTTTGGATATTAGTAGAGTATGGGTGGAAATCTCTTGTAGTCACTGTTAATAAGGTCTCATCCCCTAAATATAAACTCATTGGGACCAAAGAGGAGTTTGAAGAGAGCAATAGGAACAATAAATCCATTAATGTTATCATATTACTATTCATTTTGCTGAGTTTATGAGACTCTATATGTATGAGATTACCAAGGATGCATGAGACATCCTTAGTCATAATCATGAGGGCACATTGTCTGTTAAGAACAATAGATTTCAAGAGCTTGCTACTAGGTTTGAAGTTGCTAGGATGAAAGAGGATGAAATGTTTGACGAGTTTTATGCTGAGATTAATGATATTGTTAATTCCAGTTTTAGCTTAGGTGAAACTATTCATGTGAATAGAATCATTCGGAAAATCCTTAGATCTCTACCTGAAAGGTATTTGCCTAAGATAATTGTCATTGAAGAGGGTAAAGACTTAGATATCTAAAACTAGAGGACCTCGTAGGAAACCTTCAAGTGTATGAGAGTAAACTTCCAGATTATAGAAGGTAAAAAATTATAGCTATAAAAAATGTGAAAGTCGGAACATGTGATTCATCATATGATGATAATGATACTTCACTCTCAGAGGATGACATAGCTATGTTAGTGAAAAAATTCAAGAACTTTCTCAATCCCAAGAAAAATGGTTGTGACACTGATAAGAGAAAGACTGGAAGGCCTATGGAGAATAACAGTTGGCTTAAGATTGGTAGAAAAAAGACTAAATATGTGAGAGAGAAGAAACCTCAAGTAATTAGATATCATGAGTGCCAGGATTTCGGGCATGTTCGATCTAAATGCCTTATATACTTCAATTCTAAGGAGAAATATAATTACATTTCATTTTCTTACGGTGTGGTGGGTGAGAGAGATGCTAAGGTTAGTGAGGTGGATACTTGTTCAGAGTTCTCTCAAATGTCTATGTAGATGGGGATGATCTTCAGAACACCGAACATAAACCCATTCAAGTTCAGAAAAAATGGTGATATATTCCCCAATTTCATCTCTTCATGGATCGTAGAATGGTTTCTAGACTTGCATTTGCCTGAATTCATCTTCTTTAACTAACAAAACCCAGTCCTTACTTCCATTGAGCAATGTCCCATAAGAAGACGTGTGTTGAGGTCAATAAGAGACTGAAAGAAACAGAACTAGAAAATTTAAGCCAAGATTGAAAAGAGCCTTATTGTTGTTAATGACCTCAATGAGAGGAATAAGGTGTTAGTGGATAGAGTCAAACTCTTAGAAATAGAACTTGCAAATGCTAGAACACAAATATCTATATTTTATAGTGGGACTGAGAAGATAGACTATATGTTAGGGATTGGTATGTCTCCCTATGAAAATAGAGAATTAGGCTTCTTTGAGTCGAGTTGTGACAAGGCATCACTTTCTAAAACTGTGTTTGTCATAGTTCAGTCCATGTCTGGTTAGGTTAAACTAACTCCTCCATGTGAATTTAGGAAAAAATATTATTTATGAGTATCATGTGATGCCTCTTATTGTTCCTTGTCATGTGACCTAACCTCAATCTAGAGGTTTTTCTTGTAGACTTCGCTCTCGTTCAAGGTTTGTGCTTGTTTGCCATCATTGTGGAAAATTGGGACATTTTAAGCCTAATTTTTTCTTGTTGAATAAACAAAAGAAAATATCTTAGAGTGTTTTACCTAGATTTTATTCTTCAAATCTAGCTCATCAAGTTTCTACATTAACTAAATAGACTCAGTTCATCGGTGAGAAATTTATATTGCAAATAAGGAGTTCTCAAGTGAAAGAGACTCTTATGAGAGTTTGGGTGAGGTAGAGAGATGGCTTCTCTATCATTATTGAAAGCCACAATCCTGAAAGGAATGATGAGATTGTACGTCTATGTGTCTCCTGATAGATTGTTCACTTATTTTCCTTCATTGTATATGTGTGCATGTCTTTTATTTTTTCATGACTGCCTTTTTATTTTCACCGGATGTGAGTGTTTGTGGGTTATATTTTTATTTATATCTTCATTGGTATATAGGATGGAAAACCAGACATAAATTTCATAGTTGATTCTGAATGGACAGTAGTATAATCTACACTCGGTATACCATTGGATAATACAAGCCTTGTCGTGTCTTTTATTTTTTATTTTTTTTAAAAAAAAGAAAAAATACAAAAAGAAAAAAATTATAAAATGAAAGTCCAAAAAGATTTTATAGCTTGAAATAGCTTGTAAAAACTTGTGGCATATGATCCTGGTACATATGATACATGGTTATGCATGTGTAATATACTTCTATTTTTCTTAATGTTATGTGTGCATGAGTGTGTGTGATGAAGACTCTTGCGCTTGCATCTCACTTACACATTAGTTTTACTTTTGAGGCTTGGTTACATATATGAGTTATTGGATTGGTAGTCTAATCTATGTTACATTTAGATCACTAAATAATGTGACCTTTGACTATATAACTTGTACTATCCCCTTCAAAAAAATGATATATATAGTGCTTCAATTCAAAAGTATTCAAAAGAGCCCATATGCTAATATCAAAAGATAAGGGCAAAAATGATTCACTCGGAAGAGGTCTACTGATGAGCTCATATTTAAAGGGAGAGAATTATAACATATAATTCAGGTCCTAGTTGTGTTGGGTTTGAACACCCTATTTTGTGGACTTGGTATTTCATTAGATATGATTTCTTTAGCTTTATCCTGCTCATAAAATAAAGTCTTAAGCCTCAACTTATTTTGCATTTATTTTTTCACGCAAGTGCTTGTTATGTTTTGGTGTTTACATCAAATGCATGCATGTATTATTGAGCATGAACGAAAAATAGTTCATATTAACTCATGTCATAAACAAATGAGTACGAACTGAGCATCATTATACTTGCTTGTAATATTGTTTTGAGTCGTTTTGACTTATTTTTCTCATTGTATGCGTTTCATGTCATTGCATATCGCAGTTCATTTAGCATTACATAGTTATGAGTTTTTTAATTTACTTTTCCCTGTGTTATTTTTACTAACTAAGTTGTGTTGTTAGTGAATGAGAGTAAGTTAGATTTACGAGTAGCAAATGCTTCTACTTTCAGTTCTCCTGCATGGTTTTTTGGTTTTTTTATGTTATAGCCATTGTAATTTTGTGACAAGAAATGGGAGTAGGTTTAAGCACATAGGTTTTTAAAGCATAATGATAATATTTTGTTTTGTTATATCTAATTTTTATTCCCTTTACTTTTCATGGGTATATTGTTGTTTATGGTTGTTTCAGGTGAGCACATTATTTGCAGTGGCATTACTTCCGTATCGACTTCAAGACTATTTTCTTAGGTGAGTAGATTATATACGGTGGCATTGTGACTTCATCAAACTTAAGACTATTTACTTAGGTAATAGGTCGAGTAATATTGAAATAAGTTACTACCTTGATAGCTGGCGGTTGGCTATTTTATTTTTGCATCTTTTACCATAGTTTTTTTTATTATATGATTTTGTCACAGAATGCCAAAGTGAGAGATTGTTGGTTTTATATGTGATGGCAATTTTCGTAACAAAACAAGTTCAATTGAGTTGTAATGAGTTTTGAAGATCTCAGTACAATAGGATAAATATTTGGCAGATTTTGCATGAAGATGTCAGAAGCTCGTTCGTGTTGCTTTTAGTTTTATGTTCAAACAAGGTTTGTTAGTGTCATGTTAGAAAGAAATTAGGCAGAGGCTTCTCATGCATGGTGCGTTATTCATCCCATGCGAACGAAACCTTCCAGAGAGCCTCTGTTATTTGTGCGTTCATCACGCCGTTTGAACGAATTTATAGAGAATTATGTGTTCGTTAGGCGTGCATGGGTGTTCGAATGAGACTTCGGGATTTGGTTATTTTGGATGTATTTTCGAGGCTTTTCAAGACAAAAACTCAACCTATTTAAACAAAGCCTTAGCCATTTTTCCTAGGGTTTTTCGAAATACAATATTCAGAGCCTCTATATTCTTTTATTTTCTCCTATTTGAGAATCCACTTTGATGACTTTATTAATTCATTTGTCTTTTATGTTTTGGTGAGATTATTTTTTGATAAACCATCAATACAAAACAAAACCTTACCCAAGACCCTAAACCTTTAGAGTTCTAAGGAGGAGATTGATAGGCATTGCGATTTCGCATGGTTGATTCGCTTAGAGACTTCAGATGTTCTGAAGAAGGTTACTTGGTGCAGGCTCGAAGAGTTCCTCATGTTATTATATGAGAGGTATTTGATTCGGTAAAGTTGTTGCTATAGGTCATCTAACCATCACTGTAAGGTTTCTCTATATAGTGGATTCGAGTGGTAACCTATAGCCTATTCGTAATAGAAAAACCTAAACGTCCTAGCAGTTCAAGTACCAAATCAACCGTTGAGAAAGATACTCATTTATTTCTCACAAGAATAAGTGGATTTCATATTTATGTAAAACGTCCCCATCCACTCACCAAACTACATCCTCAAAGTATATAGTTATTGGTTGGGATTGCTACACCAACATCGTCATTGTAAATCAAATGACATAGCCTGATATTCATTAGTTCGTAGAAGACTCAGGATTCATATTACCCATATATGATCATCTATTAGACTTATATGAATCTCTTTGTTTAACAGGTATTAAAAGAATTTTATTTATGTCTTAGTCCATTCCTATATGATCACATCATATAAAGTGCATTCATTCTCATGTCACCACATGAATAATCCTAGATCATGGTCATTATACATTTATATAATATAACGTAGCTACAGATAAACTACAAACAAAGTACATGTCTCTATTTGCTCTTCATGGAATATTAAAGATTGTTAATTTCAATCTTCAATCCTATTGTGTATGACACGCATATCCTAAGTCTGAAAGTACATAGTAATCAAAGGTATACAAAATAATTCTTTTTACATATTACATAAGGTCTATGGCATATATCCAAATAGAAGCATGTTGACAATAGTCAAATGATTCCTCATAATATTTATCCTCCTGTGAACCAACCTCAACCAAGAGGGTATTTTGGTGAACCTCATTCTTGTCTGAGGTTTGTACATGTTTGTCATCATTGTGTGAAATTATGATATATTAGACCTAAGTGTTTCATATTGAACAAACAGAAATAAAGGTCTAGCAATGCATAACCTAGATTTGATTTTTTTTTTTAATTTAGCTCATCAAGTCTCTACACTTGCTACACAGACTCACATCATTAGTGACAAACTGATTATGCTAAGAAGGAATTCTCAAATGAAAAAGACTCCTAAGAAAATTTAAGGGAGATGAGAAATTCATTCCCAATCATTTCACAATGCCTCAATCTTAAAAGGATTGATGAGACTGTACTTCAGTGTGTCTGTTCTTATATGGTGTATTCATCTTCCAGTATTGCATTTGTGTGTGCATGAATTTTATTTTTGTATGATTGCATATTTTCTTTGTTGTTTCATTTCACTACATGTGGGTGTTTTTTGATTATGTTACATGTCCATTGGTTTATAGGATGGAAATCCGGACATAAATTTCATAATTGATTCTAAATGGACGGTAATATGATCTGCACTCAGGATACAACTCCACGTACCATTAAAAATAACAGGTCTTTTGTTGTGCCTTTTATAATTTTTTAAAAAGCAAAAATGTCAAAAAAATAAATGAAAAAAGCCAAAAAGATTTAATGGCTTGAAAGCATGTTTGAGCTTAAAGCATGTGATCCTGATATGTAGGATATTTAGCTATGTATATATGATATGTTTCTTATCCGTAATGCTTTGTGTGCATAAATGTGTGTGGCATAAACTCTTAGTATGTCTTGTGCTTGCATCTCACATACACTTTTTTTTATTTTATTTTGAGGTTTGGTTGCATGTATGAGTTATTAGATTGGCATTCTAATCTCTATAATACTAAGATCACTAAATAGTGTTACTTTTTATTAGATCACCTTATGTTATCCCCTTCAAGTAAAGGAAAAAATCAAGTATTTCCATTAAAGTACTCAATAGAGCAAATGTGCCAATTCGAAAGATTTTTTTATTTATGAGCTCATATTTAGGGAAATAATAATAGCATGCAACAAATGTTACTTATTTTCATATTTTAATAGTGTTGGGTTTGAGCAGTTATGTTGTGTACTTGATATTACATGAAATATAACTTCTTTAACTTAATTCTGCTCATAAATTAAGATCTTAAGTTTTGAATTTTTGTGCATTGATTTTTATTTACTCAAGTGCTTATTATGTTTATCATGTCATAAACAGCTAAATATTAATTGGAGATCATTGTACTTGCTTGTGATGTTATTTTGAGTCATTTTTTATCATGTTTTAATTTCATATTGCGTGCATGTTTTCATTTCATGTCATTGCATCCAATATTTCTTTTAGCATTATATTTTTAATGTTATGTTTCCCTTTCTTTCCATGTATTTCTTATTACTAACTAGAATGTGTTGTTAATAAGGGGGAAAATTTCGCATATGATGTTGTTACTGCATGGTTTCAGTATGTAGTATGTTGGTTTTTATTATTCTTACTCATTGTCATTTTATGACAAAAAGGAGGAGAATATTTTATGATTATGATGATGTTTATTTATATATATATTATATATGATCTTATAGTTTATATATGTGCATGTGCATCATCTATCACAAATATCTATTTTCTACTCTTTCATTTACTTTTCACGAGTATATTATTTATGAATATTTTAGGTGAGCTGATCGATATATTTATCCACTTCAATAATATTTTATGTTATGTTATAGATCGAATAACATTATAATAAGTCTGTCTTGATAATTGACAGTTGGTTATTTTATTTTTACATCTATTTCCATAATGTTTGTATTATGTGGTTTTGTCATGGAATGTCAAATGAGGAGTTTGTTGGGTCTGTATTCTGGCCAATTCCATAACAAACTAAGTTCAATTGAGTTGTAATGAGTTTTAAAGATCTCGGAAAAATTGGACAAGCATTTGGAAGAATTGGATGAAGATTTCAGAGCTCACATTTGTTTAAGAGTTTGAACGAAACCTTCTGGTGTCTTCATATTCGAGTTACGTTCATCTCAGTATTCGAACGAAACCTTCCAGTGGCTTTATGTTCGAGTTGCATTCATTATAACGTTCAAACGTGGTTAGCAAAACAATGTGCGTTCGTCTGGAATTCGAACGCCTCTACGTATTATGCTTATTTTGGACGCGTTTTTTAAAAGCCTTACCTATATAAAGAAAGTTTTAGCCTTTTACCTAGTTTTGGAAACATAATATTGTGAGGCTTCATATCTTTTGTTTCATCTTGCTTGAGAATTCACCTTGAAGGCTTATTGATTCTCATATTTTCTTTCTTTTGATGAGTTTCTCTTTTGATAACCAGCAACATATACACAATCCTAGTCAATACCCTAAACCTTCAAGTTCTAAGATGGAGATTAGTAGTCCGAGTTCCGACATCACGAGTTCACGGATTTGATTCACTCAGAGACTTCAGAGGTTCTGAATAAAGCTTCTCGACGCGAGCTTGAGGAGTTTTTCGGGTTATCGTAGTATAGCTATTTAAGTCGATAAAAGTACTATCATAGGTCTTATAACCATCACGGTAAGTTTTCTTTACATAGTAAATTCGGGTGATAACCTATACTCAAAGTGATTTTCCTCTTTCAAAAGTTTTTCACTTTGTCGATAAATCTTTATATTATATGAGTTTAATGCTTATTTATTTTCATTTCGTTCATTATTGCATAGATTAGTATTGTGGAGTTTGGACTTCAACATTGAAACTCTAACTTAAACTTATCTGAGATTGAGTAGATTTTGATTTTCACAAGATTATAACTATTCCCCATAGGTACATAGGGTCAGAATTATATCATAACTTTCACGTTTATATTGTAAAAGAAATATTGATTTTTGGAATATTGCCATTTCTTTTACCTTATTTCCTTTCATTCCCCCTGATTTGTGCGTAAAAGTTTTTGTTACCTAATTACCCTCACATAAAATTACTTAAATGAACATAATAAAAAAACAAAATGAGCAAAGATGGAGGAGATTGTGTTTTTTTTTCCAATATGAAAGCAATACAAATAAAGAAAAATTGGGATGTGAGAGAAAACTATAATTTCGTACAATTACTAAAGTTTCATAATTATTAAAATATTAAATATTATATAACTCAACCTTGACGACTCAATTTTTGTATATTCTGCATACTATCAAGTGCCTATTCAATATGACTTTTCTACGAATCAAAATAGTTCCTTTTTTGTCAAAAACTCTATTCATTTTTTTAAAGTTGTTTCGTTGTAACTTGAGTTGAGATTTTTGAATTACAAAAACTATTTTATTTTTATTGGAAGAAACTCAAATTTTGGGTTTTTAAGAGTAAAAATTGAAAGAAAAAATTTTAATTAAAACTATTATTTTTTTCTCTAAAATTATTTCATTTCTTTTATAACAAAACTTCAATAACCTTGTCTATTCAAATACTTTTGTAATTATTTAAAAAAAAAACTCAAATTGATAATCAAATAACTAAAAATATTGTTTTATCAAAAGATATCTAAACATTCCTACACTTGAAAAAATTTATTTGAAAATATATACTAAACAAAGCCTAATTATAGAACTTAAGCGAAGTTAGGCGAGGGAAAAAAAGAATAAAAATAGGATAATGATCACTGATTATGATGTGAAATTGGTAGTCAATTTGAAAATTGGAATTACCAAGTTCCGTTAGTAAAACGTTAATTATTTCAATATTGGAAGTCAATTGAACATGCATAATTTTTTTTTTTTTTTAAATTCTTTTCGGTAATGTCCAGTGAGAGAGGCATATTGTAATTGTTGTGTATTATGTGTTATTAAACGAAATCAACATGCATCAACCAAATCTTAAACATCAAAACCAGAACACAACAATGAAATCAAATCTACACTAACATATCAATATTAAACATAAAACCCTAAAACTTAGAGAAAACTAAGAAAAACTTGGAAATATTGATGATGATTGAAAAAACGAAAGCAAAGTCGAGATACCTCTGTCCTTAAGAATTTATTAGCGTCCAGCTCAATGCTCTACGAATTCAATGTGGCTAACGTTTTCTCAGGATTCCTTGGATGATTCTTGTTGAACGGACACTCTTTTAACAAGTTCCTGAACTAGGACAATGGTGGAAACTCTCTCTTGACTCCAAAAGACAAGACTCAAGACTTATGTGACTTTCTGTACGATGGACACTTGTGTTTTTCTTCTTGATCTCAATGACCTCTTTATTTATAGGCAAGGAAGGGTGCCTTTGAGGGCACCCTTTGGTTTGGGGTATAACCCTCCCAAGGATTATGCCCCATCCCTTATGCCATTTTAGGCCTAGAGTCTCATCCTATCAAATTAAATGACATATCCCTACAAGTTTGTGTCTTTCCCATAAGGCACAACCTAAAGGACATGACCCTCATATACACATACTAAATATTTAGAGAATTTATAACAATCCCCCACAATTATCTAAATATTAATGCAGACACGTGAGAGAGTTTCTGTGAAATAAAACGGCATCGAAATAGGTAGCTTTCACCTTGAACCTTTCCTAGTGAATGAAAATCGGATTTACTTGGCGAACCAGTGACCCATAGTTTTGAACCGTTCCATCGTTGGTGTAAACCAACACAATTGCCAACACACAGCTTTACTTCGACCATTCCCTATTATACGATTGTGTTCATTTCGGCCATGAACATTGGTCCTGGATTCATCAAGCACTTTAGGGAATTCAGCTTGTAAAAATCTCATGGAAGCGACACTTCTTACATGAAATAGGTGATATACTATAAATAGGTCATCTGTCTTTACCCTCATTAGGTCTCTTCTCCTAATATAGTGATCATTAAAAGCCTTATCTTATCCTAGCCTTGACAGACGGCACTCTGCGCCATTATCGGAATGGGAAAGAGTGCTTGTTTTGAATTGCACAAAGTTTCAGTTGCCCCTTTTGAACCTAGATCTTGGGATCTTCAGTTAGTTAGGTTGGGTTTCCACAGTGACAATTATTAATTTATAGGCTTCAAGCTCATTCCTATCGATGACTTCTCAACTTGCTCTCTAAGTAAACCTTTAGTAATTGGATCCGCTAGGTTTTTCTTTAATTTCACATAATCGATCGATATTATGCCACTTGAGACCAATTATCGTATGGTATTATGTGTGCGACATATGTGTCGAGACTTACCATTACATATAGTATTTTTGGGCTCTCCCAATAGTCGATTGACTATCACAGTGTATGCTTATCGCTGACACAGATTTGGGCCAATTTGGAATATCCTCTAGGAAATTTTGAAGCCATTCCGCTTCTTTCGTTGTTTTATCTAATGCTATGAATTCTGATTCTATAGTAGACCAGGCAATACATGTTTGCCTCGATGATTTCCATGACACGGCTGCACCACCAAGTGTGAAAACAAATCCACTCGTAGATTTAGAATCCACTATATCAGATATCCAGTTAGCATTGATGTATACCTCTAGAGCAGCAGGATATCTTGCATAACGCGAACCATATTTTGAAGCTTCTCTCAGATACCTCAAAACTCTTACTATGGCTTTCCAGTGGTTATGTCATGGATTACTCGTATATCTACTAAGCCTTTTTATAGCTTGAGAGATATCAGGTCGTGTGTAATTAGTGAGATACATCAGACTTCCGATGATTCTCGAATACTCTAGTTGCGATACGCTTGAGCCAATATTCTTTGATAAATGAAGAGTTAGGTCTACCAGAGTTATAGCCACATTTAGATCTTCTTTATTATATTTCTCAAGTATCTTCTCAACAAAGTGATCTAAGATAATATATATCCTTCCGATATTCTGGAGATCTTAATTCCTAAAATCACATCAGCTACTCCTAAATCATTCATGTCAAATTTTCTGGTCAGTACTTTCTTGGTAGACTAAATCATCTCATGATTACTACCAATTATCAGCATATCGTCTACGTAGAGACACACAATGATATATCCTTTTTTAGTTGATTTGGTGTACACACATTTATCACACTCATTAATTTTGAATTCACTTGAAACATCTCTTTGTCAAATTTTTCATGTAATTGCTTAGGTGCTTGTTTTAATCCGTATAAGGATTTTACAAGTTTGTACACTTTCTGTTCTTATCCAAGAACATTGAAACCTTCTGGTTGTTCCATGTAAATCTCTCCATCCAATTCACCATTTAGGAATGTCATCTTTACATCCATTTGATGTATTTCAAGATCAAATATAGTTGTTATGGCTATGAGCATTCTTATTGACGTGATACGAGTCACTGGTGAATATGTGTCAAAGCTATCAAGGCCTTCTTTTTGTCTATAACCTTTTATGACAAGTCATGCCTTGTACTTATCTATTGATCCATCTGATTTCATGTTCTATTTGAATATCCATTTGTAGCCCAATGGCTTACAACCTGAAGGAAGATCAACCAACTCCCAAGTACGGTTTTGTGGGATGGAATCAATCTCACTATTGATAGCCTCTTTCCACAAAGGTGCCTCCGATGAAGACATTGCTTCTTTGTAGCTTTGAGGCTCATTTTCTAACAAGTATGTCAGAAAATCGGGTCCAAATTACTTAGATCTTCTAGCTGTTTTGCTACATCTAGGTTTAATTGCCTCAATATTTTCATGTTGATATGACTATTGATTAGCCTGATCACTGTCTTTGATAGTATGATTGGTTCTTTAAAGAGACTATGTTCTTTGTTTTTCCTTACAAGGAAATGTCTTTTCAAAAAATGTCGCATTCCTTGACTTAATTATTATATTAAGATTGATATCAGGAATCTCAGACTTACGTACCAAGAATTGATACGCACTACTGTTGCGAGCATATCCAATGAATATACAATCAACAATGTTGGGTCATATTCTAACATTCTTAGGTTTAGGAACTATTGTTTTGGCAAGACAGCCCCACACTTTCAGATATTTATAGGAAAGTACGTGACCTTTCCACAACTCATATGGTGTCTTGTCTAATCTTCTGTTAGGTAGCTTATTCACAACGTAGTTAGCGGAAAGCAAGGCTTCCCCCCATAATTTCTGGGGTAAAATAGAGCTTGTCAACATGGCATTAATCATTTCCTTCAACGTTCAGTTTTTCCCTCAATAATCCCGTTTTATTGAGGTGAATAAGGAGTAGTAGATTCTTGAAAAATTCCATGATTGGAATAATATTCACCAAATAGTGACACATATTCACAACCTCTATCACTCCTGATTCTTTTGATTTTCTTGTCAAGTTGATTTTTCAACTTCGTTCTTATAGTAAATAAAGCTCTCAATAGCTTCATCTTTACTCCTCAACAAATACACATAAAAGAATCTTGTGCTATCATTGATAAAAGTGACAAAATACTTTTTACCGTCTCTTATTTGCATAATATTTATATCACACACATCAAAGTGTACAAGTTCCAAAGGTTTAGAAAACTTCATTCTATGGAATAAAATGATGTTCTATGCATTTTTGTTTCAACACATGCCTTATATTTATGTTGGTTATCAATTATAAATTTAGGTATAAGGTCCATGTTAATTAATTTACGCATTGTATCATAATTAGCATGTCTTATCCTCTCATGCCATATATTTTATGACTCAATAATATAAGAGAAAGTTATAGCTTTATTATTACCACTGTGTCGATTGACAGTCATTACATTGAACTTGAAAAGGCTCTTAGTGAGGAATCATTTTCCTAAATAAACTTTATTCTTGGTCAATACAAACTCATCAGAAATAAATACAAGCTTAAAACCATTCTTGCTAAAGAGAGAGCCCGAGACCAAGTTCTTCTGAATAGCAGAAACATGCAAAACATTCTTAAATGTAAGTTCTAATCTGGATGTCATCTTCAGAACCACTGTGCCTTGTCTAACCATTCTAGAGGTAGATGAGTTTTCCATTGTTAGATGATCACCACCATTGACCTTCCGATACGAGGAAAACATCTTGTTATCAGCACAGATATGATGAGTAGTCGTAGTGTTTACCCATCATTCTCTTGGATTCCCAACCAAGTTAGCTTCTGTTACCACTGCTAAGAGGTTCAAATCTGAGATCTCATCAGTTAACTGCTCATCTTCAGTGACATGAGCCTCATTTTTCTTTTTCTTGCCTTTGTCCCGAGACTTCTTATTTCTACAGTCCTTTGCCATATAACCATTTTTTCCATAGTTGTAGCACTTTCCCTTGAACTTCTTGTTAGCTTGGGAAGAATCAGCTCCATTGTTCTTTCTCTTTTTGCTACCTTTTACACCCTCGATGATGTTGGCCATAAACTCTATAATCTTGTAGATGGCCTTCTCAGACTTCATGTTGTCCTCTTCAATCCTCAATTGAACTCCAAGGTCTTCAAGGCTCATATGTTTCTTTTAGTGTTTCAGATAGCTTCTGAAGTCCTTTCATGATGGAGGCGACTTTTCAATGATAGTGGAAACTTGAAACGTCTCGCAGAGTTTAATTCCTTCAACCAATATTTCATGATAGATCAATTATAGTTCAACCAACTGAGACATTACTGTTTTTGAATATATCATTTTGTAGTCCAGGAACCTACCCACGATAAATTTCTTTTACCCGACATCCTCGATTTTGTATTTCTTCTTGAGAGATTTCCAGAGAATCTTCACAGAAATCATGCATTGGTACACATTGTAAGGGTATTGTCAAGTCCTCCCAAGAGGTAGTTGATCGGTACATTCACACGCGTATAACCCAAGCACACGTATCATTCAAGTAGTATAAAAATATCGATCCCACGAGGACTTAATTCCTATTGTTGTTATTAATTATTGATACTATTTATTTACAGGTATTTAATTGAGGGAGAAGAGAATGATTGTTTGATTGGTTGGTTGAATGTGGATTTGATAAATAAAATAAAAACATACTCAAAAGAAAATACTAAGGAAAATAAAAGAAAAGAATCAAAGATCCAGGTCGTGACTCCACACAATATTATTATAAAGATGAATAATTCTCTTACTTATGTGTAATAAATCAGTTTGCTAACCTGGAACACGAAATTATGCAAAAGCCTATGTCGATGGTCAGCTGGACATACCCAGTATAACCCAATTGAACCATATGTCTATGTCAACCAAATTATCTGGATTCATTAAGATCAAGTTCCAATTGTGGGCACCCCCGCCAGACAGGTATATGTCTATCATGTAAGGAAATCTATTAAGGGGTTATCTATCCTCAATGAAGATCGTGGGCTATTGAATCTAAGGCTGAAACCTAAAATCACTATGTCTAGTTCATTTTAAGTTTACCACATCAATCTTATTGGTGATCAGACAACAAGAAGCATTAAGTTTAAGACTCAATAAACAAACTAAAGAATTACCCAATATAATTAAATCAATTATTAAGCCTAGTAATATGGTGTTTCATCACTTCCCTAGAATAAAAATAAAATGATGGGGGTTGGGGGATCCACCTTTATAATAACTAATTTAGAAATTTCTCTTATTATAATATGAAATTTATCCGTGATATTACTAACCAGCCATATAGGCGGTATTCTCATTAAGTCTGATTTTAATTAAGTCCAACCAGCCATAAATGCGGTATCATTTATTTGTCCACAAACCAGCCATATAGGCGGTAATTATCTGTCACCCAAAGACCGGCCATATAGGCGGTGTCACTTTATGTCAAATAAATAAAACTATCCATTAAGGCGGTAATTCTTTTAATTTGAATTATAATTTCCATATTATAATTAAGGGAGATTAATCTAAATTAAAATAACAAAAGCTTCACCATTCCCCCAGCGGAAATCTAACTACTTAACAAAAAAGATAAGATAAGAAAAAGAAACTACTACTATTACTGAAAATAAAAATACATAAATTAAACTACTAAAAATAAACACACAAGATGCAATCCTTAAATTCCTTACAAAAACCTAAGGAAAGCATGAGAATTACAAATGAAATGGCTTGGTATTTATAGGAAAATCTAAAGGCTTCCACCAATTTCTCCACCGATTGCTCCACCAAATATGGCATCAAACAATGCACCAAGCATGTTTGGTGGAAGTTTGACAATTTTTATTTTTTTATTTTATTAATTTTAATTTATATTTTTTAAAATGACTATAGTAGTTACTCAAAATATATTGGATTGTTCATTGATTTCGGCTATGGAAACTTCAGAATTCGAAATTATTTTGACTTTGAAAGTTGTAGATATTCGAGTTTTCTTCAATATGAAACTTGAATCAGCTCAATCGAATATCGGATGAAAAAGTTATGGACAAAATATGAAACTTGCGCAAAACTGAAATTTAGGACTGCATTTCGTGACGCGTACAGTAAGTTTTCATTTTTGACATTTTTTCCTCCGAATTTCATCATTTTAGCCCCGAGTTGATTTCATTAAGTTCCAATATTATTTTTATTTGTAAAATAAACAAAAATACATCAAAACGTTCATAAAACTCGAGAAACTATACAAAATATTAGGTTAAATGAGTGAGAAATAGTGATATAATTACCACTCATCACACCCCCAAACCAAAAATTTTACTAGTCCTCGAGCAAAAAAATAAAATAAAATAACATAAACATCTTTAAAATAAAATTAAGCTAAGCCCCTTTCGTAGGGATCACGGTTGCATTTAGCATATGCAACAAGCCTTTAAACGCCTAGGTGTCAATAGTGGACGAGTTGAAGTCTCGTGAGGGCTTACAGCACGATACCCACAAACGTCTTATAAAAGTAAAAAGGAAGTAAAACTAATGCACACAAAAGCAAAAAGACAAGAGAAAAGAGAATAAAGAAGTTAGTGACTAATCAAGTGAAACTTCTACTCCAAGTTAGTAGTTGTTTTCTTTCTTTCTAAATTACCGAATAAGTAAATTCTCCGATTATAATTACCATTCTCCATATACACAGCCAACAAAATATTAATCAATTCATTTTTGCCCACAACAGTAACAAGTGTTGTTGGTAAGAGAGTAATATTTTTGTCCTAAAGTTTTATCAGAATTCACACCTTTTTATAGCAATGGAATTATTTTTTCGGATTTTTTTGATTTTTTCTTTCTTTTTTTGATTTTATTTTTTATTTATATACAATATATTTCATCTATGTAACGAGCTTTGTACCGGTGGCTCCCAAACCAGTTGGCTTTAGGGCACCCGGTGTTAAGACACCCATACAGACTTAATTACTCACACTCCAGCTATAAATTTTTTTTCAACATCTTTGATCCAAGTAGCGAGCTTTGGGCCAGTGATTCCCAAACCAGTTGGGACTTAATAACTCAGATCTCATACAGATTTTTTCACATTTTTTCTTTTTTTTTTTCTTTTTTTTTTTACTATATTGCCATTTATAGATGCTTCCTCCAATTAAACTAGAATACTGAATATTACAAACTTTTCAATTACAACTCATGTCCATATGTTACGATGCATATTGATAATACTTACCAACTGAGCATATGAATATCCATTTTAGTCAGTTTTATGGAGAATTCACAAATTAAATAATTTAAAAGGAAATAAACAAAAATTAACTTGTTTCAAAAATGGGTTGAAATACGTATCAGGAGTGGGAACTCCTTACACAGCTATATCTCACTAATTTCACCTTTTTAGTCAAAATAAAATGCAAAAACACAAAATATTTTTTTTAATTTTTGAAAAGATTTCAATTTTTTGTACTTTTCGAAAAATTTTGGACTAAAAATCTAATAAAAATGACATAAAATAAACAAAATACTAACCAACTATTTCCTCCCTCAAACCTAAATTAGACATTGTCCCAAATGTCTTAAACGGTAGAAGAAGAGTTTAAAATATCATACTTGGCTAGCTGAAATTCTACGAAAAAGAATTACCGATTAAGATCTATGTCTCATTTACGCTTCTTACCACGATCGCTATCTGACCAATTCAACTTGGAAAGAATGGGGTCGATTGTTGGTTCAAAGGCTATGATCTGGTCAATTAATTCTTTGGCCTTTGTTGCAGTCACGAAAGCATCATGTGACGAATTCATGTCTTTTGGCTTCCGCAAGAAATACAAAAAGAAAATCAAAAAAAATGTTCAATGTTGAGTAATCCAATGGGCTTCTGATGAATGTTCAAGTGTGCCCATGATGCCACTCTGAATATCTCTTCAAATGTTCCAAGCTCACCTGGTAAAGTAATAAATGCATCAGCAGTATTGACTATTTCAAGGAGTTGTTCAGACATCCCCAAGACAATGCGTTCATCTCCATTTGTTTTTCCGATTATGTGTTCGTCCGCCAAAGTTTTTAGAATGATTCCTAAAACATGACCGCCACTCTCTTGAACGGCTTTTGAAATGCTTCCCATCAATCCAAGATTTCCACTGCCATATACCAGGTGCATATTTCGTTCTGCTATGACTCTCCCCAATTCCTTTACAACCTCAATGAACTCTGGTTTATTACCAGAGTTGGATCCACAGAAAACACAAATTCGCTTGACTCGATGTTGTGAAGTAGCTTCCATTTCCTCTCTCTTATTTGGATGTATATCTGGATTTGTCGAAGAGAGAAACATAGAGCTGAATTTATAAAACCTGAAAATGGGTGAGTAATAGTAGACTAGTATCTGCCAAATGATAATAAACATTAAAATAAATCATGAAAATCAAAAAGTATAGATCTTGTCGGTGAAAATAAAACAAAATAACAGAAGAAAAGCAAATCAAAGCAATTATTAAGGCAACAGAATTGTGTACACAATACGCCACTCGTTTGGTATATAAATCCATTAGGATGCGTCTCAAGAATCTGTTCCTTACTCAGCCACCACTAATGAATTAGCTCTCATCTTTGGGTTTACCAAACACCATTCCTCCTTAAATGCTCCGTTTGTGCCATTCCCTACAAAAATAACACATAAAATTAAAAACTCTACAACATGTATACACAAAATATGAAAACATAAATTACATCAAATTGCATGGGTTGCCTCCCTGCTAGCACTAAATTTTTCGTCTTCAGCCAGACGTGACTGAAATCCATCTATCAATGAGGTTTCAGTGTCATTTTGGATGTCCGATTAAAGACAATCCCATGAGCATTGCTTTTGAAGGGTCTCTTCCAACGGTAAGGTGGCAAAAAGAATTTTGTCCCATTCAGTGCTTGTGCCACCTTTTTAAACTTTGTCGCTCCAACAGTTCCTGAAAGAAAGAAAGAAAATCAGGAGGTCTCGTATGATGCTTGACTTGGAATGGAAGTTCCATTCTGTCAAGCTTTTGGGCGATATATTTAATTTGTACTCCACAAAATAGTGATGTTTCTCTTGAATGCACTGGATCTTCAATAAGGTCAGATATTTTCTCATCCATTTGGTCTGCCTCTTGCTCCACCTTTTCTTCACATATATATTTTAGGATTTCCGCATTCAATTCTTCATCTGTCATCTGTGAAATGCATGCTCCATAAGTGTCAATTTGAGGATGTAAAGAGATGTCAGATTTAAGGTCTTCATCCTCTAAGGTTGATGTGATTGGCTCAGATATATCTTCTTTAAACATTTGTGCAATGAAAGCTCCAAGATCTTCATTTTGAAGATGGAAAGTTTGATCTTCACTTGTTGGTGCAGTTGGTATAAACAGCTCAACTTCTTCATCCTCATCAGAGTCAGAATAATAAAAATCAAACAAAGACTTCTTTGGTTTGGGTTCCTGAACTGATACCTCAGATTCCTGATACTGCTCAGCCTTCTCATTTGCTAAAGTGTCATCGTGAAATGCTTGGTACTCGAAGGCTTCGTCAGTTTCATCTGAAAATGCTTCTTGAGGTATGTAGCTCTGATTTTCTGTTAATTATCTCATTTGATCTGTCAGTCTGAATGAATGCTGATTGTCTCTGAATTTTTTTGAATTGATTCTGGTATGTTTCAAGCATTGCATCCAACTTTTCGTCTCGTTTCTTGTTCCAATCCTTGAGCATGTCAACCAATTGTTCTTCCTCTGATGGTTCTGGTTCTTGATGAAGATCAAAGTTGGATGGTGGATAAGATGGAAAATATGATGGTTCTTCGACCTTGAATGATTCCAATAATTCTGCCACTCTGAAAGGTATATACATTGATCGCTCGGGTGGTTACCATCACATATCACACATCTCCCCATTTAATTCTGTTGATCAAATGTAGTATTGATTGGTTCTGATATCCAGTGATAGTTGTTGGGCTGGGCAACAGGCCTCAGAAAATCGGACTGTTGCTCCCAGATTTGGGGTGTATCTTCTTCTAGTAAAGTTCGTGATCTCTCAATCTCCCAATAATGTTCCATTTTTCAACCACCTGAAAAATAAAATAAAGAAATAAAAATTACAAATAAAAATAAAGAAAATTAGAAAAAGTAAATTAGATAGCTTCAAAATTAATAACTCAAGAAAAATAAGTCCCCGGCAAGGACGCCAAAAACTTGACCGGTGTATTCACACGCATATAACGCAAGCGCACGTATCGTTCAAGTAGTATAAAAATATCGATCCCACGAGGACTTAATTCCTACTGTTGTTATTAATTATTGATACTATTTATTTACATGTATTTAATTGAGGGAGACGAGAATGATTGTTTGATTGGTTGGTTGAATGTGGATTTGATAAATAAAATAAAAACATACTCAAAAGAAAATACTAAGGAAAATAAAATAAAAGACTCAAAGATCTAGGTTCATGACTCCACACAATATTATTATAAAGATGAATTGATTCTCTTACTTATGTAATAAATCAGTTTGCTAACCTGGAACACGAAATTATGCAAAAGCCTATGTCGATGGTCAGCTGCACATACCCAGTATAACCCAATTGAACCATATGTCTATGTCAACCAAATTACCTGGATTCATTAAGATCAAGTTCCAATTGTGGCTACCCCCGCCCGACAGGTATATGTCTATCCTGTAAGGAAATCTATTAAAGGGTTATCTATCCTCAAGGAAGATCATGGGCTATTGAATCTAAGGCTGAAACCTAAAATCCATATGTCTAGTTCATTTTAAGTTTACCAAATCAATCTTATTGGTGATCAGACAACAAGAAGCATTAAGCTTAAGACTCAATAAACAAACTAAAGAATTACCCAATATAATTAAATCAATTATTAAGCCTAGTAATATGGTGTTTCATCACTTCCCTAGAATAAAAATAAAATGCTGGGGGTTGGGGGATCCACTTTTATTATAACTAATTTAGAAATTTCTCTTATTATAATATGGAATTTATCTGTGATATTACCAACCAGCCATATAGGCGGTATCCTCATTAAGTCAGATTTTAATTAAGTCCAACCAGCCATAAAGGCGGTATCATTATTTGTCCATAAACCAGCCATATAGGCGGTAATTATCTGTTACCTAAAGACCGGCCATATAGGCGGTGTCACTTTATGTCAAATAAATAAAACCAGCCATTAATGCGGTAATTCTTTTTAATTTGAATTATAATTTCCATATTATAATTAAGTGAGATTAATCTAAATTAAAATAATAAAAGCTTCACCCTTCCCTCAGCGGAAATCTAACTACTAAACATAAATGAAAAGAGAAGAAAAAGAAACTACTAATATTACTGAAAATAAAAATGCATAAATTAAATTACAAAAAATAAACACACAAGATGCAATCCTTAAAGTCCTTACAAAATCCTAAGGAAAGCATGAGAATAACAAATGAAATGGTTTGGTATTTATAGGAAAATCTAAAGGCTTCCATTAATTTCTCCACCGATTGCTCCACCAAACATGGCATCAAACATGGCACCAAACATGGCACCAAACATGGCATCATACATGGCATGGAAGTTTGACAATTTTTATTTTTTATTTTATTAATTTTATTTTATATTTTGAAAATGACTATAGTAGTTACACAAAATATATTGGATTGTTCATTGATTTCGGCCATGGAAAATTCAGAATTCGAAATTATTTTGACATTCAAAGTTGTAGATCTTCAAGTCTTCTTCAATTTGAAACTTGAAACAGCTCAATCAGATATCAGATAAAAAGGTTATGGCCAAAATATGAAACTTGCGTAAAACTAAAATTTAGGACTGCACTTCGTGACGTGTACAGTAAATTTTCATTTTTGACATTTTTTCCTCCGAATTTCATCATTTTAGCCCCGAGTTGATTGCATTAAGTTCCAATATTACTTTTATCTGCAAAAAAAAAACAAAAACACATCAAAACGTTCATAAAACTCGAGAAACTAGACAAAATATTAGGTTAAATGAGTGGGAAATGGTGATATAATTACCACTCATCACACCCCCAAACCTAACATTTTGATAGTCCTCGAGCAAAACAACAAAATAAAATAACCTAAATATCTTTAAAATAAAATTAAGCTAAGCCACTTTCGTAGGGATCACGGTTGCATTTAGCATATGCAACAAGCCTTTAAACCCCTAGGTGTCCCTAGTGGACGAGTTGAAATCTCGTGAGGGCTTACAGCGACGATACCCACAAACATCTTATAAAAGTAAAAAATTAAGTAAAACTAATGCACACAAAATCAAAAAGACAAGAGAAAAGAGAATAAAGAAGTTAGTGACTAATCAAGTGAAACTTCTACTCCAAGTTAGTAGTTGTTTTCTTTCTTTTTAAATTACCGAATAGGTAAATTCTCCGATTATAATTACCATTCTCCATATACACAGCCAACAAAATATTAATCAATTTATTTTTGTCCACTACAGTCACAAGTGTTGTTGATAAGAGAGCAATATTTTTGTCCTAAAGTTTTATCAGAATTCACATCTTTTGTAGCAATGGAATTATTTTTTTTCGGATTTTTCTGATTTTTTTCTTTCTTTTTCTGATTTTATTTTTTTTATTTATATACAATATCTTTCATCTATGTAACGAGCTTTGGGCCGGTGGCTCCCAAAATAGTTGGCTTTAGGGCACCAGGTGTTAAGACACCCCTATAGACTTAATTACTCAGACTTCAGATATATATATTTTTTTCAACATCTTTGATCCATGTAGTGAGCTTTGGGCCAGTGACTCCCAAATCAGTTGGTTTTAGGGAACTAGGTGTTAAAACACCCCTACGGACTTAATAACTGAGATCTCAAACGTTTTTTTTTTCACTTTTTTTTTTTTTTTTTTCTTTTTTTCATTTTTTTTACTCTATTGCCATTTATAGATGCTTCCTCCAATTAAACTAAAGCACTGAATATTACAAACTTTTCAATTACAACTCATGTCCGTATGTTACGATGCATATTGATAATACTTACCAACTGAGCATATGAAGATCCATTTTAGTCAGTTTTATGGAGAATTCAAAAATTAAATAATTTAAAAGGAAATAAATAAAAATTAACTTGTTTCAAAAATGGGTTGAAATACGTATCAGGAGTGGGAACTCCTTACACAGCTATCTCTCACCAATTTCACCTTTTTAGTCAAAATAAAATGCAAAAACACAAAAAAAAAATTAATTTTTGAAAATTTTTCAATTTTTTTGTATTTTTCGAAAAATTTTGGACTAAAAATCTAATAAAAATGACACAAAATAAACAAAATACTAACCAACTATTTCCAACCCCAAACCTAAATTAGACATTGTCCTCAATGTCTTAAACGGTAGAAGAAGAGTTTAAAAGGTCATACTTGGCTAGCTGAAATTCTACGAAAAAGAATTACCGATTAAGATCTATGTCCCATTTACGCTTCTTACCACAATCGCTATCTGACCAGTTCAACTTGGAAAGAATGGGGTGGATTTTTGGTTCAAAGGTTAGGATCTGGTCAATTAATTCTTTGGCCTTTGTTGCAGTCAGGAAAAAATCATGTACTGATTTTGTGACGAACTCATGTCTTTTGGCTTCCGCAAGAAATACAAACAGAAAATCGAAAAAATGTTCAATGTTGAGTAATCCAATGGGCTTCTGATGAATGTTCAAGTGTGCCCATAATGCCACTCTGAATATCTCTTCAAATGTTCCAAGATCACCTGGTAAAGCAATAAATGCATCAGCAGTATTGACCATTTCAAGGAGTTGTTCAGACATCCCCAAGATAATGCGTTCATCTCCATTTGTTTTTCCGATTATGTGTTCGTCCACCAAAGTTTTTGGAATGATTCCCAAAACATGACCGCCACCCTCTTGAACGGCTTTTGAAATGCTTCCCATCAATCCAATATTGCCACCGCCATATACCAGGTGCATATTTTGTTCTGCTATGACTCTCCCCAATTCCTTTGCAGCCTCAATGAACTCTGGTTTATTACCAGAGCTTGATCCACAGAAAACACAAATTCGCTTGACTCGCTGCTGCGAAGTAGCTTTCATTTCCTCTCTCTCATTTGGATGTATATCTGTATTTGTCGAAGAGAGAAATGTGAAGCTGAATTTATAGAACCTGAAAATGGGTGAGTAATAGTAGCACTAGTATCTGCCAACTGACAATAAAAGTTAAAATAAATTGTGAAAATCAAAAAGTATAGATCTTGTCGGCGAAAATAAATGAAAATAACAGAAGAAAACAAATCAAAATAATTATTAAGGAAATGGAATTGTGTACACAACACGCCACTCGTTTCCTATATAAATTCATTAGGATGCGTCTCAAGAATCCATTCCTTACTCTGTTGGACAATTATGACCCATAGCGTCACTATTTGTACAGATCATGGTGTTGTTGTACAAATTAACTATGTGACAAAGGAGATTGCTCTCTTATCATTTGTGATTAGATCACCTAGATGTATAAATGATAGAAGGTCTTTATGATTTGTTCCTGGATTAATAATAATATGAGACAATATCAATCCACGAAGGATAAATCATTAAATATCCCTAGTCAGAGTATTATCGAGATTGGACATCGATAAATACGTAAAAGACTAGTATTACATCTGTGCGCGTTGTGACGGCATAACGGTATAGTTCTCATATATTTGGGTATAGGATACTCATGCAAGTATAATAGGAGGTTGTGTTTTACCGATGGTACAGGAAACAGCTTCGCTCTGGATAGACCCCCTCGGAATTCCATTGGTAGTATGACTATGTGTCTATGGAAGTCCGAAATCAGGGTAGGTGTATTTGGTCTTAACCTGAGACTTGCACCGCTAATACTTGCGACAATCAATATACTTTGGTTGTGGTCGTCCAGGGCTTTAACCGGTTCTGTGTATGCCTCTATTGGGTATATTGAGAATCGTAGTGTGTTGGGTGTGATGTTAAGACAGAAGTATCACTCCAGTCATATGGAGATAATAGTCACATATGATACATGACTGGTTCTCTTAAATGTTGTAGCTATCGGGATAAAATGACAAGGTCATGTTTATCCGATTATAGAGACTAGATACCAGAGATTCGATATGTGTTTTGTACGGGGCAGACACAATTCCAGCCCCAGGCCTAGCACGTGACATCCGATACTGGATCGAAATACGCAATACTACGTATACTACTCCTGATATAGATCCTTGTATTCCTGTAAGGATATTTCTGGAGAATTGGGTAGGCATGGCGCTTTGCTAGAAGCCAACCTTGTCTTGTAAATCGGTAAAACGTAGTACTTGGTACTTACGTGTTCGGATAGTCCGACGACCGAATTTACTGCCAACATATCCGGGGATCTCATGGGTCGCTTCCCGAAGATTCACCGATGATGTATGACTCGCACTTTAAATTAATCTATGATTAATTAGAAGAGAGAAAAAATTAATTTGGGATTAATTACGGAGATATTTTATCTGGGATAAAATTTCATTTAAAGAGAGATAACGATTAATTTGGAATTAATCAATTAAAATAATATATTCTATATATTATACGAAATTTGATTTCGACGCGGAATTAAAATTAGATTTTAATTCAGGTGAACGAGTTAATTTAGAATTAATTCGCTAGCGACGTGAATAGTAATTTCGCTAGGCAAAATCATTTAATTACGTCGCAATGGAAAATTCGTTAATTTGGAATTAGCGAACCCGAGCTCGGGATTGTTTGCGAGCTCATTCGCATTTCAAATTCGAGTGCGGCACGCAAATCAAATCAAGCGTCAAATCACTTGTCACTTTGAGTGATGTGACTTGACAACTTGATTGATTGATGGGAAGTAATGTGAGTTGATGGAAAGCATTGATTGCTTGACTTTTTGAAAGCCAAATTCATTGTAAATGAATTTGAAATTCACATTTGTGTATAAGATACACAAATTAGAAACAACTCACACAACTCTCATCTCTTTCCTTCTCTCTTCTTCACGCCCATTTGGGCATTTTTCTGGTTCTGTTTTCTAGGAAAACCGTGAGCTAGAGGGAAGCAAGTGTGATGATTTTGCTGAAAAATCATCAAGAGCTAGCACTCCGAGAGACATGCGAAGGTGATAGGGAAGTCCACCCATGAGCGTGGAATCACCACGACGAAGCTTGGAGCTTGATGGAGGACATCAATGGCCGAATCTTAGAGAGGAAACCAGTCCACTGCCGAATGCACCAGTGAGCAGAAAATCAGTTTTGTTCTTCTCCGCGTCGCTCAACCAATTGATGTGAGTATTCTGTAATTCCCTCGATGTATTCAAATGTTTATTTCTTGCTTTGTATTCGATCCTTAGGGCCGTAGAAACTCCAACATACTCAGCCACCACTAATGAATTAGCTCTCATCTTTGTGATTTCCAAACACCATTCCTCCTTAAATTCTCCATTTATTCCTTTCCCTACAAAAAAACACACAAAATTAAAAACTCTATAACATGTATACACAAAATATAAAAATAGAAATTACAATAAATTTCATGGGTTGCCTCCATGCTATCGCTAAATTTTTCTTCTTCAGCCAGACGTGACTGAAATCCATCTGTCAATGAGGTTTCAGTGTCATTTTAGATGTCCGATTAAAGACAATCCCATGAGCGTTGCTTTTGAAGGGTCTCTTCCAACGATAAGGTGGAAAAAAGAATTTTGTCTCATTCAATGCTTGTGCCATCTTTTTAAACTTTTTCGTTCCAACAGTTCCTGAAAAAAAAAAAAATTAGGAGGTCTCGTATGGTGCTTGACTTGGAATGGAAGTTCCATTCTGTCAAGCTTTTGGGCGATATATTTAATTTGTACTCCCCAAAACAGTGATGTTTCTGTTGAATGCACTGGATCTTCAATAAGGTCAGATATTTGCTCCTCTATTTGCTCTGCTTCTTGCTCCATCTTTTCTTCACATATATATTTTAGGATTTCCGCATTCAATTCTTCATCTGTCATCTGTAAAATGCATGCTCCATAAGTGTCAATTTGAGGATGTAAATAGATGTAAGATTTAAGGTCTTCATTCTCTGAGGTTGATGTGATTGGCTCAGGTAGATCTTCTTCAAACATATGTGCAATGAAAGCTCCAAGATCTTCATTTTGAAGATGGAAAGTTTGATCCTCCCTTGTTGGTGCAGTTGGTGTAAATGGCTTAGCTTCTTCATCCTGGTCAGAGTCAAAATAATAAAAATCAAACAGAGACTTCGTTGGTTTGTTTTCCTGAACTGATACCTCAGATTCCTGATACTGCTCAGCCTCATCCTCTGCTAAAGTGTCATCTTGAAATGCTTGGTACTCGAAGGCTTCGTCAGTTTTCGTCTGAAAATGCTTCTTGAGGTATGTAGCTCTGATTTTCTGTTAATTATCTCATTTGATATGTCAGTCTCTGAATGAATGCTGATTGTCTCTGAATTCTTTCGAATTGATTCTGGTATGTTTCAAGCATTGCATCCAACTTTTCGTCTCGTTTCTTGTTCCAATCCTTGAGCATGTCAACCAATTGTTCTTCCTCTGATGGTTCTGGTTCTTGATGAAGATCAAAGGTGGATGGTGGATAAGATAGAAAATATGATGGTTCTTCGTACCTTGAATGATTCCAATAATTCTACCACTCTGAAAGGTATATACATTGATCGCTCAGGTGGTTACCATCTATCACACATCTCCCCATTCATTCTGTTGAGCAAATGTAGTATTGATTGGTTCTGATATCCAGTGATAGTTGTTGGGCTGGACAACAGGCCTAAGAAAACCATATTGTTGCTCCCAGATTTCAGGTGTATCTTCTTCTAGTAAAGCTCGTGATCTCTCAATCTCCCAATAATGTTCCATTTTTCAACCACCTGAAAAATAAAATAAAGAAATAAAAATTACAAATAAAAATAAAGAAAATTAGATACAAGTAAATTAGATAGCTTCAAAATTAATAACTCAAGAAAATTAAGTTCCCGGCAACGGCGCCAAAAACTTGACTGGTGCATTCACACGCGTATAACGCAAGCGCACGTATCGTTCAAGTAGTATAAAAATATCGATCCCACGAGGACTTAATTCCTACTATTGTTATTAATTGTTGATATTATTTACTTACAGGTATTTAATTGAGGGAGAATAGAATGATTGTTTGATTGGTTGGTTGAATGTGGATTTGATAAATAAAATAAAAACAGACTCAAAAGAAAATACTAAGGAAAAAAAAACTTAAAGATATAGGGTCGTGACTCCAAACAATATTATTATAAAGATGAATTATTCTCTTACTTATGTGTAATAAATCAGTTTGCTAACCTGGAACACGAAATTATACAAAAGCCTCTGTTGATGGTCAGCTGCACATACCCATTATAACCCAATTGAACCATATGTCTATGTAAACCAAATTACCTGGATTCATTAAGATCAAGTTCCAATTGTGGCTACAGCCACCTAACAGGTATATGTCTATCCTGTAAGGAAATCTATTAAAGGGTTATATATCCTCAACGAAGATCGTGGGCTATTGAATCTAAGGCTGAAACCTAAAATCCATATGTCTAGTTCATTTTAAGTTTAACACATCAATCTTATTGATGATCAGACAACAAGAAGCATTAAGCTTAAGACTCAATAAACAAACTAAAGAATTACCCATAAAAAGAAAATCAATTATTAAGTGTGGATATTGTGTTTCATCACTTCTCTAGAATAAAAATAAAATGTTGGGGGTTGGGGATTCACCTTTACTATTCCTAATTTAGAAATCTCCCTTATTATAATATAGAATTTATCTGTGATATTACCAACCGACCATATAGGTGTTATCCTCATTAATTCATATTTTAATTAAGTCCAACCAGCCATAAAGGCGGTATCATTATTTGTCCATAAACCAGCCATATAGGCGGTAATTATCTGTCACCTAAAGACCGGCCATATAGGCGGTGTCATTTTATGTCAAATAAATAAAACCAGCCATTAAGGCGGTAATTCTTTTAATTTGAATTATAATTTTCATACTATAATTAAGGGAGATTAATCTAAATTAAAATAACAAAAGCTTCATCTTTCCCCCAGCGGAAATCTAACTACTAAACATAAAAGAAAAGAGAAGAAAAAGAAACTACTACTATTACTGAAAATAAAAATGCATAAATTAAATTACTAAAAAATAAACACACAAGATGCAATCCTTAAATTCCTTAAAAAAAACCTAAGAAAAACATGAGAATTACAAATGAAATGGCTTGGTATTTATAGGAAAATCTAAAGGCTTCCACCAATTTCTCCACCGATTGCTCCACCAATATGGCACCAAACATGAAATCAAACATGGCACCAAACATGAAATCAAACATGGCACCAAACATGACATCAAACATGGCACCAAACATGGAAGCATGTTTGGTGGAAGTTTGACAATTTTATTTTTTTTATTTTATTAATTTTATTTTATATTTTGAAAATGACTATAGTAGTTACACAAAATATATTGGATTCTTCATTGATTTCGGCCATGGAAACTTCAGAATTCGAAATTATTTTGACTTTCAAAGTTTTAGATCTTCGATTCTTCAATCTGCAACTTGAAGCAGCTCAATCGGATATCGAATGAAAAAGTTATGGCCAAAATACAGAACTTGCACAAAACTGAAATTTAGGACTGCACTTCGTGACGCGTACAGTAAATTTTCGTTTTTGACCTTTTTTTCCTCTGAATTTCATCGTTTTAGCCCCGAGTTCATTCCATTAAGTTCTAATATTATTATTATCTGTAAAATAAATAAAAACACATCAAAACGTTCACAAAACTCGAGAAACTATACAAAATATTAGGTTAAATGAGTGGGAAATAGTAATATAATTACCACTCATCAGTAGTTCTTGCACAAGAAGTCGTCTGATGACCATGTCTCTTCTCGCAGTTGCTTGGCTGTTTTTGTTTCTCCCTCCACAAGACCTGGAGGATTTTTGAGGTTGTTAGCCAACTGCATAGTTTTCAGGTAGAACAACATTTTGCTCTGCCACTGTTTAAAGTTTGCCCCACTAAAATTTTCTGATTTTTCTCCATGAGCGACCAGTACTGTGATATTTCTGCTAGTTATGTATAACTGGAAAACCAACAAAAATCAATATGTCTACAAAAGACAAATTTCACAATGATTAAATGAATAATCTTGTTTAAGTGATATACTAAGAATCCACTCATTGTTATATTGGACAGTAATACCAAATAACACAAGTTTTTGAATTTACGACTAAGGTTTCTTATGATAAGTAAATAAAGGAATATTCCCATAGAATGAGTAGGGTTCGGAGTAACCACTTAAATCCCTGGCCACTTAGGAACTTATAGCTTTTTTGACAAAATATCTTTTAAACATTATCTCAATAGAATATCTTAGACATTCAAACTTAGTATTACACTTCAATTCACGATACAATATGTATATGTGTGTATTAATCAATCAAGCTTAGATGGAATTACGTGTGTAAAATTACACTTTTAATTCTCAACTAAGTATGCAACACATAATTAAATTTCAACTTTATCACTATGTGTATGCTTGTGATAATTGAACATCCCAATATTAACTGAAATCTATACTACCATTTTTATTGTAATACAATATATGATTTTACTAAGTTTACGACAATATAAATTAATCTAAGGCCTTTTTATTTTAAAAATAATTCCATGATTAATTCGTTAGTGTCACGTTCATTTCTTCATTCGAACGAACCTATCCAGTGTGTTCACGTTCGTGTAGCTTTGTAAACGCATTTGAACAAAGTGTTCCAGAAAGTTCATGTTCATGTAGTATTAGAGAACACATTTGAATGAACTATTCCATAGAGTTTACGTTCATGTTGCGTTCGAAAATACGTTCGAATAAAATGTTAAAGAGGGTTTACGTTCATGTTGCATTTGAAGACATGTTTACACATTCTTTGGCAGAAGACTTACATACGAGTTTCGTTTGAATACCCATTCGAACACTTATGAAAAATCAAAATTTTACCTATGCGTTCGTCGGGCGTTCGAACGCCCTTCTATATTTTTCATGTACATAATACATTTTTCCTAGAAATTTGACTATTAACACATGCAAATTCTCATCTAACAACATTAAAAAATAATAAGTTCTTAAGATTGTTGTGTATTATGTGCTATAAAATGAAATCAACATGGAGCAACCAAATCTTAAACATCAAAACAAGAACACAACAATGGAATCAAATCTACAATAACATACCAATATTAAACATAAAACCTTAAAACTTAGAGAAAAGCTAAGAAAAATCCGGAAAAATGTTGATGATGATTAAAAAAATGAAATCCAATTCGAGATGCCTCTGTCCTTAAGAATTTATTAGCCTCCACCTCGGTGCCCTACAGATGCAATGTGGCTAACGTTCTCCCAGGATTCCTTGGATGCTTCTTACTGAAAGGGCACTCCTTTAACAAGATCCTGAACTAGGACAATGGAGGAAACTCTCTCTTAACTCCAAAAGACAAAACTCAAGACTTATGTGACTTTCTGTAGTATGGACACTTGTGTTTTTTTTCTTGATCTCAATGAACTCAAGGGCCTCTTAATTTATAGGCAAGGAATGGTGCTTTTGAGGGCACCATTTGGTTTGAGGTGTAACCCTCCCAATGGTTATACCCCTTCCCTGACGCCCTTTTAGGCCTAGAGTCTCATCCTATCAAATTAGAGGACACATCCCTACAAGTTTGTGTCTTTCCCATAAGGCAAAATTTGTGGCTTTCCCATAAGGCAAAACCCAAAAGACATGACCTTCCTACACTCATATTAAATATTTATAGAATTTACAACAGTAATAATAGAAAACCCTTCCCTTAAGGAATATAAAACTCCCAAATATTTTAAAATTAGAAAAATGATATTCAACTATCATGTAAATTATCGTAATAATAATTTAGTTCCTTCAATTTTGAAAATACAATTTTTAATATATATCCTTAAATATTCTTCGTAAATTTTGAATTAGTTTTTCCCAATTAGTGTTAAACAACTTGAATATCTAAAACTATCCAAATATAGTAAGAGTTTGTTTCAAAATTAAATAAAAAGTGACTCAATCAATAAAAAGTATTTAAGGACAGTAATTAAAAGTTGTATTTTTTTAAAACTGTAAGGAGTAAAGTTTATTTTTCTAAAATTAAAGGGACTAAAATATTATTATGATAATTTATATGGAAGTTGGGCATCATTTTCTCATTTTTGATAAAGATATATAACCCATATTTTAATAGATTTTGTTTGTTTTAACAATTAAATTATTAATATTATTTATTTACATAATAACTATGAGAGTGCATAATAATTATATTGAATTATTATAGGAAATTCTCTAAATATTTATAAGTGAAGTATGGGAGAAACATGTTCCTTAAGAAGTACCTTATAGAAAAGGCAAAAGATTAAGGGACATATCCACTAAATTGAATGAATGTAACTCTAGGCATTAAAGAGCATTAGAAATGGATATGACCTTTAGGAGGGTTATGCTCTAAACCAAAGGGTGCCCATAAATGCACTATTTCATGCCTGTAAAAAGGGGACATTTGATTCATTTTCTTCCATCCAAAAATTTCATAAATCATTCATAGTTAAGATAGTCAATTCTAAAGAGACTTTCCATCATTATTCCAAGTTCAAGTTCTTGAAGAAAGGAGTACCACTTCTACAAGAAGAAATCAAGTAATCCTAGGAAAGCGTTAGCCACAAGACATCCGTAGAGTACCAAGGCAAGGCTAATAAGTTCTTAAGGACAGAGGAAACTCGACTTGGTTTAAGAATCAATATTTTTTTAACACATTTTTCATGTTTTCCTAAGTTTCCATTGATTGCATGATAGAAAGAACTTGATTGAATTATGCATGTTAAATTTCGTTAGATCTAACAATCTTAATAACTGATTACTCTCTATGCTTTGTTAACTCTGAATTGTGCATGTTTAAATGATCTTCTTCTTGGAAAATGTGTTTTGTGCATGAAAATTACATAAGAGCGTTCAAACACATGACAAATGCATAAGAAAAAAAACTCAATATTTCATAGTTGCGTTCGAACGTGTCTTCAAACACAACTCGAACGCCAATCCTCAGGAAAGGTTTGGTCAAACACATATTTAAATGTCACTCGAAGGCAAGTCCTCTGTAAAAATTTGTTCAAACACGTTATCGAACACTGCACGAATGTGAACACTCTGTCATGTTTCATTCGAACTGATGAATGAACGTGACACTAACGCAAGTCAATTTTGGAATTGTTTAGATTTAAAATAATAACATAGACTTATATCAATCTAAAAATTTCATACAACATATAATTGTCATATGATATACATGTTATAGCCATGGAATTTGGAATATATATATATATAATATATATATATATATATATTATATATATATATATATATAGCAATATTTACTTAGTAAAATCATATACTAAATATTATAAACTTGGTAGTATATGTTTAAGTTAATATTAGGAAATTCAATTATCTCAGGCATATATCGAGTCTATAATGTGATAAAGTTGAAAATTACTTGTTGATTGTTTGTTGCATACTTGGTTAAGAGTTAAAAGTATAGTTATACACAAGCAATTCCATCCAAACTTGATTGAATTTTTACACACATATTTGAAAATCATTATACTTGTAAATTAAAGTGTAACACTAAAATTGAATGCCTAAGATATTCTATTGAGAAAGTGATTAAGGATATTCTGTCTATAAGGCGATAAAAGCCTAAGTGGGCAGGGATTGAAATTGTTACGTCAGACCTCCCCTCGTCTTCTGTGAACTTTCCTTTATTCACCAATCATAAGAAATCTTAGTTATAAATTTAAAAATTTATGTTATTTGGTACTACTGGCCAAGATAACAATAAGTGGACTCTTAGTGTAACATATAAACAAGATCATATAGCTAATCATTATGTGATTTTTCTTTTATAGACTAATTGATTTCCGGATACACATGGCTAAATGAAATATCACACTACCGGTCACTCATGGAGAGAAATCAGATAAGTTTGGTGGAACAAACTTCAAAACAGTGGCAGAGCAAAATGTTATTCTACCTAACAACACTGCAGTTGGTTAAGTAACTCATGTAAGATCCTTTAGGTCTTGTAGAGAGAGAAATGAAAATAGCCATGCAACTAAAAGTTGAACATGGTCGCAAGGTGACTTCTTATGAAAGAACTATCTCTAGGAATGACTTGACAATACCCTATACAATATGTAACAAGGCATAACTTCTACGAAGATCCTCTAAGAATCTCTCGAGAAGAAATACAAAACAGAGGATGATGGTGTAGGCATTGCATTTTTGCATACCAGCCCAATGATGAGTCTCGTACGGAGGCACCACCTTTTAAGTCGCGGGAGTCGCGGGAAACGGACGACGGAAGGAAAAGTCAAGAATTAACGTTTTGTTGGATTTTTGTTCGCTCGCTTAACCTTGGGTTTGCTCGTCGGGCTTCTGTATCAAAATTTATTCTCGCCCCAAACCTTAAACCTACCCCTGTGTCCCTTCAACTTCCATCCACAAACACCAAATAAAATAAACCCATCATTCACGTCACGTGTCTTTTACACACACTAACAAACAAAATAAACATCAACAAAACCCACTCACACTAAACAATAAAAAAAATATACACCAACACTAAACAAATGAAAACCATAGCAGCACACCCACTAGCCTCACCCATACCATGCATGCATTATTCATTCAACTCCCACGTGAATCATCTTCACAGACCATTCCTTAACCAACCAAACAAACACCAACTTGCAACTACCCAAAACACAAAATCCACAAACCCTCCATAACCACTCTGCAGGCCCATACCCTATTCATGCACTCCACTGCGTAACAAACACAAAATCCACAAACCCTCCATGAACAACCCATAACTACCCATACCTATTCATGCATGCTAACCACCATCCATATCCATAACCACTCTGCATGCCCATGCTACTACCCATAAGCACCCATGCTATCTTTCCCTCTCTCACTTCAAAAAACAACAACCATATAAACCTTGAGCCAGCAAACAAAATTAAAAGACCACTCAACGGCCCCTACCCTTCATCATTCACGCCAAGATCCCATAATCCATATTCACTCAAGCAGCACAACACAAAAACCTTGACTACATCTGCCGCACCATAAGCCAAACTCTTCACGCACCGTAAGCCCAGAGACCATTCATCAAATACCCACTAACGCCTCTCATCTCGCCCTTGATAGCCAACTTTCAGCAGCCCTTCACGCCTAACGCCACTGCCCCTGTCTCAGCCACGCCAAAGTCACCACAAGGAAGATTCACAGAAAAACCTTAAAACCGTTACGCACAAGCCTGGAACTCAGCACAAACCTGAAGCCACATTCACGGCCTCTTCTCCACTCACTTAGCACGTCCACATCCATCAGCCAGCCAGACCACTCGCACAGCCCTTCACGTGAACCGAACACAGCAACACATCCCATTCTCACCCTTCACTCGGCAGCCTCTCACACTACAACAAGCCCCATTGATCACGTAACCACCTTGGACCTAGCTCCCCCTCTCGGCATCAAAGACTAATAGCACCTTCAACAACCCCTTACAAACATTCACGCATCTTGGAGGCACCATTTGGTCACGCACCTTGGAAGCTACCCTCAAACAACCTTCACAGCCCTCCCTCATCCTAACACACACGCACAAGCAAAGGAGGACCTTTCGTGCAACCTCACTAGCACCCAACTCAGCCCCTATCTTCTTCACCACTCTCAGCAGCCCTTGATCAGTCATCAATAATGCCCCAAAACAGCTTCTTTCAACAGCCACACAGCTCACGCCATTGTTCACGCCAAATTCACGCCACCAGCCCTCATTTCAGCTCCTTGAGTTCACGCCAAAACTGCACCCAATAAGCCTCTATCATTCACGCCAAACCAGTCCCTGAAACACACATATCCCTCACTACAAACTGCCCAGTAGATACCGAAAATAATGCCCCAAAACAGCCCCAGTAACTCACGCACAAAGCACCTCTGAACTGCCAACACTTCACGTAGATTAGCCCTGAATGTAGCCTCCAACTTCATGTAAAAATCAACCCTATAGCCTACCCATGCGTACATGAAATAAACCAACTCAACCTCACTGCCTCACCTTGCTTCTTCACGTGAACCATGAATAAACCCTCACAGCCCATGCATGCCATGCACACGTGAAATCTACCTTCCCAAAACCCTCCATGCATGCGTGAACTACACTGCCCAAATAACCCTTGAAACCCTAGACATGCACACGTGAAAATTCCCCTGGAACCGTGAGAAAAATTGTCTCGAAACCGCGAGTGAAAAAGAGAAAATGGCGAGTTAAAATAGTGAGAAAAATAGAGAAAACAACGAGCGGAAACAGCGAGTGAATCAGAGAAAACCCCGAGTGAAAACGGACAAAACAGTAGAAACAACGGACCCGTGAAAACAGCGGAAACAGCGGACCAGTGAAAACAGAGCAAACAGTGAACCTGTGAAAACAGTAGAAACAGCGGACCAGTGAAAACAGCAAAACGATATCCCTTCCGGCACCGTGGAACGCACTCCCGGAAAGCGACTTAAAAAGTAAGACCTGAGGGCACTCTTTTATTTATTATCCTTTATTTTTAGTTATTTTATTATTTTAATTCGCATGAGTATTGTGAATTAGTGTATGATGTGATTTCGGGTGAAAGAAATATGTGTTCTTTTTGTGGTATATTGGATGGAAACCCGGACATAAATTCCATAGCCGAATCCGAATGGACGGTAATATGGTTTGCACTCGGGATACAATGCCCCGTACCACTTGAAAGATTCATATGTTTCATTCCACTCAAACTTGTATGTGAGCATGATTAGGCTATTAGAATGTTATTTTTAATTTGGGCATGACTTAGTTATTTACCTTTTGCATTAGGAATTTAAGTTATGGTATGTTTATATCATTATTTACTTAGCATGTTTGATGTGAGATATCATGTGTTTACCGTTATAGAAAATTACTTTCAAAGCATGATGACCTAGACATAGGATTTATTTTTATGAATGCGAACTAGATTTAGGTTATTCTTGGACATGTATGTTGTGTAGACTTTGTTAAATTATTGCACAAATCCGCTCATTACAAGTGGCATAAGTAAGGGACCATTCCGAACCCAACGGTTTGAGGTCTTCCCTTGCGAGGGGTGAGTGCGGCCTTAAATCATTTTCCCGGTTCACACCGGGTGGCGACTCCATTCTATTTCTCCGGTTTAGTCCCCCTGCGGGCTACTCCGTACTCCCAACCGGGCCGCGAACCCGGAACAGCGTCGTCCATTTCTGTGTCCTACAGTCTGGCGACTCCACTGGGGACTGTAGGCACTGCATTTTTGCATATCAGCCCGATGATGAGTCTCGTATGGAGACACTACCTTTTAAGTTGCGGAAGTCGCGGGAAACGGATGTCGGAAGGGAAAGATCAAGAATTGACATTTTTTGTTGGATTTGGTTCACTCGTTCAAGTTTCAGGTTCGCTCGTTCGGTCTCAGTTTTGAAATTATCCTCGGCCCAAAACACAAACCAAATCACAAAATAAACCCATTTCTACACCCCATGCTTCACGTGAATAAAAGCCCACAACTCCCACGTGAACAACCATTCCTTCACATGAATGATTCACAAAACCCATTCCTTCATAAACCAAACAAACACTAAACTACAAAGGCCAAACACAAACTAGCAACAAAAGCCATGCAACCCCCAAAGACCACCATGCTTCACGTGAACCAAACCATGCAAACGCCAAACAACAAACCACCAAAATACAAAAAAACACCCTTAAACACTCATGCAACCACCCTCCATAACCTCACATCCAATTGCCAACCATTATTCCCATGCACCTTCCATAACCTCACATCCAATTGCCAACCATTATTCCCATGCACCCTTCATACAACACCCATACCTTATTGATGCAAACCACCCATACCAAACCTATACTCCGCCATACGGTCACTGGCCTCTCTCTCTCACTTCAGAAACCATATAAACCATGTGCCACACTTCACGCAGGGGGGATCCTCAGGCATCAAATACTCTGAAACAGCCCCTAGACTTGTCGCACAAATTACCCTTCACGGCAGCCCTCTCTCTCACCACCTACATGTCATTGCCCTTCAGCAGCCCCTAACCTCACGCATAAAAACCATCATCACAAAGCAACCCACATCACCAACTTCCTCTGGTTCTTCACAGCTTCACTCATCTCTCACCAAACAACCCATATCACTGCCTTCATAAACCGTGAGCAACCCCTATCACCATGCACTGAGAATTGATCATGTAACCAGCCCCATATGCATCACGCCAACAGCCCACTTCACCTCACTTCAGCTCTTACCTTTGCTCACCATATCTGCGCACTCAGCAGCCCCTCTCGATCAAGCTCATCATCAGCCATGCATGTCCCCAAGCATCACGCCTAGCCACACACGAGCAGCCCCTAGACTTCACGGTAAATAAGCCTCATTCACAGCAGCTCAAACGCACATAGCTTTTTACCCAGCACCTTAACACCATTTAGCCATTTTAGCAGCCCCTTATCCCTCAAAAACACAAACAAAACTCACAGCCCATACAAAATGCCGAGAATAACTCATCAAACAAGCTGACCCTAAACGCACGGCCCTCACTGCCATATACTCCTCATGTAACTGCCCCTTTCACGCCACATTTAACAACCCTAGCATACCAGCCACTCATCCACCAATTCACTCACGGCCACAAAAAGGAACACATATTTCATTCACCCGAAATCACATCATATACTAATTAACAATATTCATGTGAAATAAAGTAATAAGATAACTAAAAATAAAGGATAATAAATAAAAGGGGTGCCCTCAGGTCTTACCTTTTAAGTCGCTTTCCGGGAGTGCGTTCCACGGTGCCGGAAGGGATATCGTTTCGCTGTTTTCACTTATCCACTATTTCCGATGTTTCTCGGGTTCACTATTTTCGCTGTTTTCACGGGACCGTTATTTCCGCTGTTTTCACACTGTTTTAACTCGCCGTTTTCTCTGTTTCTCTCGTTATTTCCAGGCTATTTTGGGTCGGTTCCGGGATGATTTTTGGGATGATTTGGGCTGGATTTATGTATGCAAAGGCAGTTAACGTGGCTGGTTTGATCTCGGTCAGTGAGGGCTGCCGTGAATGAGAAATAAGGTTGGTTTATGCGTGAGCTGAGGGGGCTGTTATGTGTGCATGTCTAGGGTTTCATGGGCTGTTTTCCGTGAAGTTGAGAGGAGAAGGTTCAGTGTGTGTGTCATGGTTGCTTTTGGCGAGAGTAGCTAGAGCTTGAAAGGCAATGATATGGTTGTTATTTGTGGCGGGAATGAAGGTCATCAAGGGGGTTGCCGAGAGTAGCTAGAGCTTGAAGAGAGGAGGTTTAGGGTTTCCTTTAGGCGTGTTTCAAGAGCAGTTTGGCGTGAAGTGGTGTCGTGAGTGAGGGTTGGTTTGCTACGTGAGGTTGTGGGCATGAAGCAGGGTTGTCCACTGGTGCATGAATGTAGTTGCGTTGATGAGAGAGAGGGATACCAATAGGGGTCGCCGTGAATGAGCTAGGGTTCTGTTTTATGTGTGCCGTGAGTGAATTGGTGGATGAGTGGCTGGTATGCTAGGGTTGTTGAATGTGGCGTGAAAGGGGCAGTTACATTAGGAGTATATGGCAGTGAGGGCCGTGCGTTTAGGGTCAGCTTGTTTGATGAGTTATTCTCGGCATTTTGTATGGGCTGTGAGTTTTGTTGTGTTTTTAGGGATAAGGGGCTGCTAAAATGGCTAAATGGCGTGAAGGTGTTGGGTCAAAAGCTATGTGTGTTTGAGCTGCTGTGAAGGAGGCTTATTTACCGTGAAGTCTAGGGGCTGCTCGTGTGTGGCTAGGTATGATGCTTGGGGACGTGCAGGGCTGATGATGAGCTTGATCGAGAGGGGCTGCTGAGTGCGCATATATGGTGAGCAAAGGTAAGAGCTGAAGTGAGGTGAATGGGGTTGTTGGCATGATGCATATGGGGCTGGTTACATGATCAATTCTCAGTGCATGGTGATAGAGGTTGCTCAGGATTTATGAAGGTAATGATATGGGTTGTTTGGTGAGAGATGAGTGAAGCTGTGAAGAACCAGAGGAAGTTGGTGATGTGGGTTTCTTTGTGATGATGGTTCTTATGCATGAGGTTAGGGGCTGCTGAAGGGTAATGGCATGTAGGTGGTGAAAGAGAGGGCTACCGTGAAGGGTAATTTGTGCGTCAAGTCTAGGGGCTGTTTCAGATTATTTGATGTCTGAGGATCCCCCCTGCTTGAAGTGTGGCACATGGTTTATATGGTTTCAGAAGTGAGAGAGAGAGGCCAGGGACCGTATGGCGGAGTATGGGTGGTTTGCATCAATAGGGTATGGGTGTTGTATGAAGGGTGCATGGGAATAATGGTTGGCAATTGGATGTGAGGTTATGGAGGGTGCATGGGAATAATGGTTGGCAATTGGATGTGAGGTTATGGAGGGTGGTTGCATGAGTGTTTAAGGGTGTTTTTTTGTATTTTGGTGGTTTGTTGTTTGGTGTTTGCATGGTTTGGGTCACGTGAAGCATGGGTGGTCTTTGGGTGTTGCATGGCTTTTGTTGCTAGTTTGTGTTTGGCCTTTGTAGTTTAGTGCTTGTTTGGTTTATGAAGGAATGGGTTTTGTGAATCATACATGTGAAGGAATGGTTGTTCACGTGGGAGTTGTGGGCTTTTATTCACGTGAAGCATGGGGTGTAGAAATGGGTTTATTTTGTGATTTGGTTTGTGTTTTGGGCCGAGGATAATTTCAAAACTGAGACCGAACGAGCGAACCTGAAACTTGAACGGGTGAACCAAATCCAACAAAAAATGTCAATTCTTGATATTTCCCTTCCGACATCTGTTTCCCGCGACTTCCGCAACTTAAAAGGTAGTGTCTCCATACGAGACTCATCATCGGGCTGATATGCAAAATTGCAGTGCCTACAGTCGCCCCCACTTTGATGGGACTTGTGCAGTGTGTGACAATGACAATCCTATCAAAGTTATGCAATGCATTTTTACTTACCTGGCTCACCAGATGCCACCTGACTTACCTGCTGCTTCGAGTTGAGTTGATGATGCAGTGGACCTCGATCCTGAGACGCATTCCAATAACTGCAACCGACAACTGGGGCCTCGACCTTGGGACGCATCCCAATACTGCTGACAAAATGGGCCTCGGCCCGGGGACGCATCCCCAAAATGATGATGCAGTGAACCTCGATCCTGGGACGCATCCCAATAGCTGCAACCGACAACGGAGGCCTCGACCCTATTACGCATCCCAATACCGCTGACAAAATGGGCCTCGGCCAGGGGACGCATCCCCAAAATGATGATGTAGTGGACCTCGATCCTGGGACGCATCCCAATAGCTGCAACCGACAACGGGGGCCTCGACCCTGGGACGCATCCCAATACCGTTGACAAAATAGGCCTCGGCCCGGGGACGCATCCTCAAAATGATGATGCAGTGGACCTCGATCCTGGGACGCATCCCAATAGCTGCAACCGACAACGGCGGCCTCGACCCTAGGACGCATCCCAATACCGTTGACAAAATGGGCCTCGGCCCGGGAACTGATGATGTAGTGGGCACCTCGACCCTGGGCACCTCGACCCGGAACTACAACCGACAACGGGGGCACCTCGACCCTGGGTACCTCGACCCAACACCGCTGACAATAGGGACCTCGCCCTCGAACTGATGATGTAGTGGGCACTCGACCCTGGGCACCTCGACCCGGAACTACAACCGACAACGGGGGCACCTCGACCCTGGGCACCTCGACCCAACACCGCTGACAATAGGACCTCGCCCTCGAACTGATGATGTAGTGGGCACCTCGACCCGGAACTACAACCGACAACGGGGTACCCGTCGACCCTGGGCACCTCAACCCAACACCGCTGCCAATAGGGACCTCGCCTCGAACTGATGATGTGTGGGCACCTCGACCCGCCCGAACTACAACCGACAACGGGCAACCTCGACCCTGGGCACCTCGACCCAACACCGCTGATAATAGGGACCTCGCCCTCGAACTGATGATGTAGTGGGCACCTCGACCCTGGGCACCTCGACCCGGAACTACAACCGATAACGGGGGCACCTCGACCCTGGCACATCGACCCAACACCGCTGACAATAGGGACCGCGCCCTCGAACTGATGATGTAGTGGGCACCTCGACCCTGACTGACATTGATGTGGGCCTCGCCCCAAACTGATATGGGTCTCGCCCCAAACTGATACTGATATGGGCCTCGCCCAAACTGATACTGATATGGGCCTCGCCCCCAGACTGATACTGATATGGGCCTCGCCCCCAGACTGATACTGATATGGGCCTCGCCCCCAGACTGATACTGATATGGGCCTCGCCCCCAGACTGATATTGAAATGGGCCTCGCCCCCAGATTGCCATACTCGGCAAGGATGCTATTGATGATGTGGGCCTCGCCCCCAGATTGTCATACCCGGCAAAGACTGATAGTGATGTGGACCTCGCCCCCAGATTGCCATACTCGGCAAGGATGCTACTGATGATGTGGGCCTCTCCCCTAGATTGCCATACCTGGCAAAGACTGATAGTGATGTGGGCATCGCCCCCAGATTGCCATACTCGGAAAGGATGCTACTGATGATGAGGGCCTCGCCCCTAGATTGCCATACCCAGCAAAGACTGATTGTGATGTGGGCCTCAACCCACAGAATGACGTACCCGGCAAAGACTGATAATGATGTGGGCCTCGCCCCTAGAGTGCCGTACCCGGCAAAGATTGATAATGATGCAAACGATTTATTTCAACATACTATATTGCTCTCCTCGAGACAATCTTAACAGCTAAACATATTTTCGTCCTCAACGAATGTTTTGTGTCAAAACCAGAGAACCTTCAAAGTACTTGATACACTCAACTCCAATCGTCTGAATATGTGATATGAACTAGACTCCTAGTGTGTGTGTGTGCTAAGGCTCTCTCGCAGCTTCATCCGTAAGTATGCCAACTCGATGATTTCATCTCGGAGAATCGGATCGGTGGGTCTAACCAACCTGGATGTCTTAATCACACTCTGTGATTACTTCAGCATACTCAACATGATATGGTTTTCTTCATTTTGCTCTTATCTCTTTCTTTTCACTTTGGATTTTTTTTTTCCTTTTCTTTTCTTTTCTGACACACCTACCCTTTAAGGTAGCATTTCTCCTCATGGTGGTCCTAATACTCGTCCATGGGTAGCTTCACGCTTATCGGTTATAGGTGGTCTATTTTTTTTTCTTCGTTTCTTTTTTTTTATTTCAGAGACTTTTTTCTTTATTTCCAACCATATCATATATCATAGCATCGGTAAACAAGTGTGGACACCCAGGCAAACGGTCATTCACTAATACATCATCTCTTCAACTAGTCACCTCGATAACTACTCAGGTTTCTACTGCTAGGATTCTGTAATCAAGTGCTCGTGAGTCTAACTGAGATCAATCCATTCAGAATACCGGAAGAGAGGGTGTCTCGCACTTATCGTTTCTAGGGTTTCCCCCTACAGCAAATATTTTCATCATCGGACATATGTCTAACTATCAAAGACTTCTCTCACTCATTTTTTTTTTTTTTAAATAACACAAAATAAACAAGATACTAATACAGAAGACTAGAGGTTAAGATCCAGATTCAGCTTACGCTTTTTACCACGATCGTCCTTGGACCATTTGATCTCGGAAAGGATAAGGTCCATATGCGGTTCAAAGGCCAAGATTTGGTCAATTAAATCCTGGGCAGTTCTGGCTGTGAAAATGAGTTCGTTCACAGGTTTTGTTACGAACCCATTTCTTCGGTTGTCTTCAAGAAACACATAGAGAAAATCATAAAATCCATCAACTTTAAACAATCCAAGAGGTTTCTGGAGTATGTTCAGGTTCGCCCAAGATAGCACTATAAAAATTTCCTCCAACGTGCCCAAGCCTCCTGGTAGAGCAATAAAAGCATTTGCACGGTTAATCATTTCCACCAGTCGCTCTGACATTCCCGGCACGAGCAATTCTTCTCCGTTTGATGGTCCTATCAGATTCGCCTCCGCCAAAGGTTTTGGGATGATTCCCAGAACTGGACTGCCTCCGTCATGTACAGCCTTTGAAACAATTCCCATCAGTCCAAGATTGCCTCCACCATATATTAAGTGCATATTCCGTTCAGCAATGACTCGACCCAATTCTTGTGCTGCCTCTATGTATTGCGGTTTAGTACCCATACTGGTACCGCAAAACACACAAACAGTTTCAACTCGTCTTCTTGAAGTGGCTTCCATTTTCTCTCTTTTACTCGGATGTATATTTGAATGTGTCGAGGAGAGAAATATTGAGCTGAATTTATAGTACTTAAAAAGGGATGAGTAATAATTGTACTAATACCTTTCACCGAATGGTTGTTAGCTAAACCACAAAAGAATTGGTCAGAGGTCAAAAAGTTTATGGATCCTGTCTACGACAAAACAACAAAAGAAATCGTGAGCGGTCAAAAATTCATGGATTCTATCCACGAAATAAAAGAAAATACCAAAAGAAGTCCTAAAAGGTCAAAAAGTTATGGATCTTGTCCACGAAAATAACAGAAAATAACAAAAGAAGGCAAATCAAAGCAATAATTAAAGCAAAGGAATTGTGTACTCAATACGCCTCTTGCTTGGTATAAGTTCATTAGGATGCGTCTCAGGAATTCTTCTTTTACTCTGCCACCACTAATGAATTAGCTCCCATCTTTGTGATTGCCAATCACCATTCCCTCTGTCTTAAAATGCTATGTCTTTGCTTTTACCTACCAAAATAACACACAAAATTAAAAATTCTACGACATGTATACACAAAACATGAAAATAGAAATCGCAACAAAGTGTATGGGTTGCCTCACTGTTAGCACTAAATTCATCGTCTTCAGCCAGACATGACCGAAATCCATTTGTCAATGTGTCTTCAATGTCACCCTCAGTGCTTGTGTCACCTTTTGATCTTTGCCGCTTTCTTTTTCTTTTTTCTTCTTTAAAACCTGCGAATACAAAACAACAGAATAAAGACGTGTGCATGTAATGTATATGTATGCAAGTGTAGAGGTCCTCTCTGTTCTTGATGGGTGAGACCCTCATTCATTGTGCTCCTCGGCGCCATATGTCTCTGGTCTTCCCTTGTTAGTTCCCATTTGCTTGAAACCTGTAAAAACAAAACGCAAAATAAGGGATGCGAGTTATGTGCAAGCATGTATGCATGAGTTTCCTAGCCCGTTGGGTTAGGTCTTCTGCCAATTCTCTTGGTGACTGCTCAGTCTTCTCTCCCTCAGGCTAAATACAGCTTCAATCTGTTAACATTGATCGGCTCGGTGAACTCATTCTCCTCTAAATCTGGCAGTCTCACTGCCCCGTTTTCCAATTTCTGAATGGCTACCCTGTCTTTTCTTCTTACTTCTTCCGAGGATTTCCCCGATGGTCTTTCCATTCTGATTGTAAAACTTTATGTTTTGAGCCTCCTCTTCTTCAACATCCATAACAGTCTCTCTCAACTGTCGGAAATCAATAATCATGGAGTTCATCCTCCTCAGCTTACCGTAAATAGAGGGCTTGGTGCCCTTGATAATCATCTTGATTTTGTCTTTCTCTGAAGGCCGAGTCTGCATTTTCAAAAGCTGGCTTCTCCAGCGATCTACATACTCTTTGAAACTTTCCTCTGGCTTCTGCTTAGTGTTCTCCAAATCACGGAGTGACAAGTCAATCTCTAAGTCTGTAACATTCTGCTTCAGAGAAAACGGCGAGTTAAAACAGTGTGAAAACAGCGGAAACAACGGACCCGTGAAAACAGCGAAAACAGTGAACCCGAGAAACATCGGAAACAGCAGATAAGTGAAAACAGCGAAACGATATCCCTTCCGGCACCGTGGAACGCACTCCCGGAAAGCGACTTAAAAGGTAAGACCTGAGGGCACCCCTTTTATTTATTATCCTTTATTTTTAGTTATCTTATTACTTTATTTCGCATGAATATTGTTAATTAGTATATGATGTGATTTCGGGTGAATGAAATATGTGTTCCTTTTTGTGGTATATTGGATGGAAACCCGGACATAAATTCCATAGCTGAATCCGAATGAACGGTATTATGGTTTGCACCAGGGATACAATGCCCCGTACCACTTGAAGGATTCACGTATTTCATTTCATCCAAACTTGTATTTAAGCATGATTAGGCCATTAGAAAGTTGTTTTATTTCTAGCATGATTTAATTATTTTATTTTGCAATAGGAGTTTAATTTACATTATGTTTAAGTCGTATTTATTCAACATGCTTATTGTGTGATATCATGCGTTTTCCGTTATGAAAGTTTACTTTTGAAGCATGCAAACCTAGATTTAGACTTTATAAGAATTTAGACTACTTTGACCAATATGCATGTTAAGTAGACTTGGTTAAAATTGCACAAATTCATTCATTACAAATGACATAAGTAAGGGACCATTCCGAACCCAACAGTTTGAGGTCTTCCCTTGCGAGGGGTGAGTGCGGCCTTAAATCATTTTCCCGGTTCACACCGGGTGGCGACTCCATTATTTCTCCGGTTTAGTCCCCCGCGGGCTACTCTGTACTCCCGACCGGGCCGCGAGCCCGGAACAGCGTCGCCCAGTTTTTGTGTCCTACAGATGGACATAAGAAATTTCTCATGGGTAGGTTCCCAGACTATAAGACGGTAAATTCAATGACGATAATTTCTTAGTTGGGTGAACTACAATTGACTATTCATGAAATATTGGATGAGGGAATAAAACTCTGCGAAATATTTCAAATTGCCACAATTATTGAAAAGTTGCCTCCATCAAGGAAAGACTGCAGGAGCTATTTGAAACACAAAGAGAAGCATATGAATCTTGAAGACCTTGGAGTTTGATTGATGATTGAAGAGGAAAACAGAAAATCCGAGAGTGCCAGCTACAAGATTATGGATTCTAAGGCCAACATCATCGAGGGTGGAAAGGGTAGCAGAAAGAGAAAGAACAGTGGAGTTGATTCTTCCCAAGAAAACAAGAAGTTCAAGGAGAAGTGCTACGTTTGTGGGAAAAGCAGTCATATGGAAAAAGATCGTAGAAACATGAAGTCTTAAGACAAAGGCAAGATAAAGAAAAATGATGCTCATTTCACTGAGGATGAGCAATTATCTAATGAGATTTCTGAATTAAACCTCTCAATAATTATAACTTAAGCCAACTTAGTTGGAAACCTGAAAGAATGGTGGATAGACACTGGGCTACTCGCCATATTTGTGCAGATAGCAAGATGTTTTCCTCATATCAGAAGGTCGATGGTGGCGATCATCTAATTATAGGAAACTCGTCGACCGCTATAGTGGTTGGACAGGGAACAATGATTCTAAAGATGACACCCGGGTAGGAGCTTACATTAAAGAATATTTTGCATGTTCTTGATATTCAAAAGAACTTAGTTTCAGGCTCAGTCATTAGGAAGAAAGTTTTAATCTTGTATTTGTTTCTGATAAGTTTCTGCTAACTAAAAATGATGTCTATTGAGGAAAAGGATACCTCACCGAGGCTTTTTCAATCATAAATATCACAATCTCTGTATTTAGTGTGGGTTGAACACAATCTCTATAATTTCGACACACTTTCACTTATTTTAATTAAAACTTGACACCGTACACTTGCGGTACGATATAAAATATCACAACAAATTTTTGGCACCGTTTCTGGGGAAAACTTGTTGTGATATTTATATCGTACCGCAAGTATATGGTGTCAAGTTTTAGTAAAGATAAGTGAAAGAGTGTCAAACCCACAGAGATTGTATTCAATTCACACTAAGTACTATAATAAGTAAACATTCTAATTTATCCAATTCAATACAAGTCATCTAAATACAAAACGAAAAACTAAAATAATAAGATTTTTATTAGGATCCCTTACCGAAATTTCGAGGGTATCAGTAGACTCCATATGCCTCCACGAATAAGTAGGAATTGACAGAATTCGAATCAGAGCTCCTGAGAAAATCTATCACTATTCATCTGAATCTTTCTCTCTTGATAATTGTGAAATTGAGCACCCACCGGAAAAACTGACTTCATGGCCTTGTAGTACTATCTAAGAGCTTCGATTTGGCGGGTGGCTCGACTGTGAAATGAGCCAGGATTGGAACACCCATATGTGCATTCTTTCCTCATTATCTCTAGATTCTAGCTGCCTTAGGGCCATCATCAGCCACCGGTAGATGCACAGTAGCCGGGCGCACCAACGAACACCGTCGCATTCGTCACTGGTGGCCGAATAGTGGCTGTGGGCCACTATTTCTTCAAAATGACGTAGGGGGTCGTGTGTGGTGAGGAGAGAACTTTGATTTAGTTTGTGATTCTGGAAACTTAGGGGTTTTTATAAGAATTTTTTAAAAAATTGCATTATGGTACCCCGCTTAATTTCATTCAGGTCCCTAACTATGTACTACTTCAGAAATTCACATTGTTGAGGCTCTTCTTATGCAAATTTCGAAAAGTGTTTAACATGAAAAATGTTCATCACCTTTACAATGGTTTGAAAATTAGCTCAATCGAAGTTCGTTTTCTATTTTTACAGCCAAAATAAATTTTCTCCATATATCAAAATTGAGTACCCAATTCTTTCGAATTTTCATGATTTCCAACGCAATGAGATTCCATTATAAGGCATTCCAACACGTTTTTCATTGCGTAAACTCTTAATTTCTGACATCGTCTCGTTCTGATATCTAAACTTCAATTAGAGAACTGTCTGTACTATTTCAAAAAACTCAGGATATTACACTTAACTTTCCAACGGTACCATGATCACTGAAAAATGATACATTTAGCTCACGTTATAATCAAAATACTGAAGGTTGTCCATGTACGCAATTGAAATACTGAAAATTGTAAAATTATATTGAGTTCATGAGAAAAAAATTACGGGTAATGAACTCACTTATACATGATATATTTCAAATAATGTATTACAAAAGCAAGATATTATTATTATTATTGAGTCGCAGTAACTGGGGTGTTACATTCAGGACTTATTAGGAATAAATTTTCAATACCCGAATTTTCCCTAATATCGGTCGAGAATTTCCAAACCCAACCCTAATAAGAATAGGATGTGGTTAATTTAATCTAAAGTTTTAACTTAAAATAATGGTATAAATTTTGAGCTTCTTATACAATTTAATAGTAGATAATGAAAGTCAAATTAACATTGAATTATATAAATTTATCTACCATTAAATTTTGAAAGATCAATAACTCAAAATTTGTGACAATATTGGAAATTAAAATTTTATGTTAAAATAGCCTAGTTTGTAATTGAATGTACGATTCTCTACGACTTTATTTTCTACGATGTCATTTATCTAATTTGTAATTGAATGTGCGATTTTCTATGACTTTATTTTTCTATGATGTTATTTATCTACTTTTTAGGTAATCTTCTGTTACCCTCACGATTTTTTCCGAGTAAGAGACCCTTCTTGAGGTGGATTTGAAACCTATTTCTGAACTTGAAAGTCCAAAGTTCAAGTCCACTAAAGGCATATTTGTCCACGAATGAAAATCACAAGTTTTTGCTAGACTTTTTACAATTTTATTTTGTTATGATTCATTTGTCTCATAATGATTAACTATGAAATTAGTTAGTGATTTATAAACCCATAAACTCCATCTCCTTATAAATTGATTTTTAAAGATGAATTCTACTCATGAGTTATTATAAGTGATATCAAAACCAACATCATACCTCCTTGTTATAATCATGTGGTGCTGGGGTTCACGTTAGTATTGCAGTGTTCAACTGGGACTAAATAGACTAGTACAAAAGTTAGTCCGCATGGGCACCGTGGAGCATGATGGAATAAAATGATCCATTTATCCTACATTGGCTATAAGCACCTTCTCCTTATAAGTTAATTTTTAAAGATAGTTATATTAGTAAGTTTGTAGCAACTTTCACATATTGTATTATACTTTCTCAAGTCATAGGAGTTTGTAAATATAATAAAATTATTATAACCAGGGGCAAAAAAAAATCTTTTCAAAAGGCAAAAAATAAATAATTTAAAGTAGAAGGTTCATTAATTGGTGCCCGCTACAGCTATTGCGATATAACTGTGTTTTGTTATCTTGTTGACTTGTCATTCAGTGTTGACCTGACAGGCTCTTTCAGCTGGCAAAATGAAATGGATTCATCTTCATCTCAGCTGGCATCAAATCATCCAACTAAGGGCAATTTGTAAACGAGCACTTGCTTAAGGTTTTGCTCTAAACTTGTTCATATGCTACATAGTTGTTTTATTATACCTTTATGCCTGCAGTGCTTTCATGGAATCAGTTGAATTGTGATAATGCAAGAAGCTGATTCTGGTTCTGAAATCATGAGCAAAAGTTGACTTTGCGAAAAAGCTAAAGTTGACCTGCAATGGATGAGTGTGGAGTTCCTCTCTTTCTCTTTTACCATTTTTTTAAAAAATAAAAATAAAAAATCATTTGGTTTGTTGATAATCGAAAGCTAACTAGGAAAAGAAAGTTCGTTACTGTTAACTTTTGGGATCAATTGGAATTACTATTTGAATTTGCATTATAAGCATTTGCAATTCCTTCGTTATAGAACCAGTAAGTTAGCTTATATATTCTAGTTTAGTTAACCCAGATGATTTTTGTTTTTACAAATCAGTCAATTAATTTCTTATGGCATAGACAGCCTCAAGAAATCTTTATCTTAATTTGGTGGAAAATGTGCCTATTTCAAAATTAATGTTGTTTTTGAGCTATGCTTGTAAGGAAACAGTTAGTTTCTATGAAAGAAATTTTAATGGGGAAACAGTGATGTATTTATTGGTGATGCAGCATAATGTGTATACAGTTGATTTTCATTTTAGGTGAGATTGATTGTCTCATGTTAGCGGTCTATTCTCGCTTTAAATCCTGTGTTTGATATTCTCTGTATTGAAAAATAAGTAGAATTTTTAATGTTACGCTGCTTATGCATCGTTTGATTGTCATGGTAAACATAGAAACTTTTGGTATCCAACGAAGGGTCTGTTGTTATATTTTTATCTATTTTATTGCAAGATCATTAACTATGAGATCGTGGTAGCAGTTTCTACTGAAAAATATTATATGCATATTACTTGAAAGTTTCCTACCAATAGTAGCAATTTGCAGTCACTTTGTTTTCATTCTGAATACCAGAATTTGCAAGATGGAGGTGGTAGGTGCGCAAGCAGTTGGGCAAGCGGCTGGTTCATTGGTTGCGCCAGCAATAGAAGGTGGGAAAGGCATATTTAATTGTTTGAAGCGCAAATATGGTTATGTAAAAAATATCAGTAAGAACTTTGCAGAGCTTGAGAAGGAAGAAAAATATCTCCGTGATGAAGAGGAAGATGTGAAAATAAGACTGGATAGAAATAAACAGAAAATGGAGAAGACGCGGAGATGTGAAACTTGGCTCAATGAGGTGGAAAAGAAGAAAGGTGAGGTCGAACAAGTGAAGACCGACTACAATAATACCCACAAATTCCTGTGTGGTATATGCCCATTTTCTTTTCTTCTGAAGCTTGGTAAACGAATTGTAAAGAATACTGCAGATGTGATTTCTCTGAAGAATCAACTAAGTCAAATAACCATAATGGTTGAGAAGGCACCACCTCCAGTCATTAAAAAACATGCCAAGAAAATTGAAGAGGTCCCGTCACTTAATAAGCATGTGGAAATGCTACAAGAGTGTCTGGAAAACGAAGAATCGAGGAGAATTTGCATATGGGGACCACCAGGAGTCGGGAAAACTACAATAATGGAAAACCTGCATGATGTAGTTGGTGAATCTCATCAATTTGACATTATTTTCTGGGTGACTGTAGAAGGCAGAAACATAAGAGATATTCAAGAAGTACTTCTGAAAAGGTTAAATCTAAATGCGGGAGAGCATAGCAATGACCAAAGAGCAGAAATTATATCTGAAGAGCTGAAGAATGAGAGATATGTATTGTTTCTTGATGAAGTTGCTTCAGAAATTAATTTGAAAGAAATTGGCATTCATGATGAGCATAGACATGGAAAGGTGGTTTTTGCATGTAGGTCCAAAAACATTTGCGGGGAGACAGATGAGGACATCAATGTGCAGAGATTGTCAGACGAGGATGCTCAAAAGCTGTTCTGGGAAATAGTGGGCGGGCATCTGAAGGATAGTAGAGACATCAAGCCAGTGGCAAGACTAATAATCAATGAGTGTGGTGGCATGCCACATATGATTAAGTTGATCGGAAATAGCTTGGCAGATGTGAACAATCCAGCAATATGGAGGGACACATTGATTCAATTAAGATCCCCAAGTATGGAACAAAAGCAAGAATTGGAAGAACTTTACAAGTCCTTTAAGCTTGTATGCGACAGATTACCCTTAGACATGCAGCCTTGCTTGCTATATTGGGCGATTTTTCCTGCTGGTTATGAACTTCACCAAGACTACATCATTGAGTGCTGGAGGGCAGAAAATTTTTTCATGCACTTAAAAAAGCTTGGACAGGCACGTGACAGAGGGCATACAATATTGGATGAATTTGTCCGGAGATCACTATTGGAAAAGGGAAGGAATGTGGCTCATTTCAGAATGTTTGAGCATTTTCAGAGAGTGGCATTAAGAATTTGCAATCTCAACGAGAACAAATTCAGAATTTTGGTAAAGGAGGGAGAAAATATTGAAGAAGAGGAATGGGAACATGCAAATAGAATCTCGTTGATTCGATTGTGTCCATCCACTCTGCCGAAAAGTCCCAAATGTTGCAGAATCTTAACATTGTTACTTCAAGAAAGTAGCCTGACAGAGTTTCCTGTATCATTCTTTGGATATATGTGCAGTCTTCGGCTTCTTGACTTGCATGATACGAAAATCAGGTTGCTTCCATCATCTATCTCCAGCTTGATTCATCTCAAAGCACTATTCTTAAATAACTGCAATCAACTAATGCAGATACCTGCAGAGATAGGAGATCTCCATAGTCTTGAAATCCTTGATATACGTCATACAGGGATTTGCAGTTTGCCAACTGAAATTGGACAATTAACTAATCTCAAGTGTTTGAGAGTTTCATTTGTAGAAATTGTTGGGAATCACAACCATGTCGATTCTGGATCAAGGGAGTTGATTTCTTCTAACATCATTGGAAGGCTTTATGCATTAGAAGAATTGATCATTGATGTGGAACCCAACAACAGAAGATGGAATCAAAATGTAGAATGTATTGCCTCAGAAATTGCTAAGCTGGAAAACTTGACCACTCTTTGTTTTTACTTTCCTGAAGTGGATTGCTTCCAGAATTTCATTGATACAAGTAAATCATGGAACGGAAACAACACTCTGTGGAGAGGCAACAGCTTCAGATCATTCAACATCCTTGTTGGTTATCACCGAAAAAGCAGTCCCCGTACTGTATTTGATGTCTCTGGTTGCTCAGCTGAAAAGCATTTTAGCTTTTCTGATTGTGAAGGATTTCCTAATGCAGTTTTAAAGATATTGGAGCAGGCATGTGCTTTTGAACTGATTGGTCATCGTAATTCTGCTAATTTATCAGATTTTGGCCCTGATAAATTATTAGGGCTTGAAGCTTGTATAATTGAAGATTGTACTGAAATGACCAGCATCATTGACGGTGATCTTACAGGCGGTGTTGCATTCCAATGCTTGAAGAAGCTACACATAAGCAATCTTCCAAAGTTGTTGCGTATTTGGAAAGGTTCTATAGAAGCTGAAAGCCTTGTCATGCTTACAACCCTTACGCTGAAAGGATGCCAAAGTGTGAAAACACTCTTCTCTCACGAGATAGTCCTGCAACTTAATCAGCTAGAACATTTGCAAGTTGAGGAATGTAACATGATGGAAGAGATTATTGAGGCTGGAAGTGCAGTTGATTCCAGGGCCTTCCCTAGATTGAACAATTTGCAACTCATAGATCTTCCAGGGTTGACTAACATCTGCCATAATTTATCATTGGAATGGCCCTCTTTGGAGACGGTGACGATTAAGACCTGTCAGGTGCTAACAGATTTCCCATCTACCATGGAGAATGCAACTAAAATGAGAGCAATTTTGTGCACTCAGGCCTGGTGGAACCAGTTGGTTTGGCCAAATGTCCAAGTCAAAGATCGATTCCAACGCTTGTCTCAATTCGTATGAGCAATATCAAAGCACATATTTTTGGGTATATAGTTTCTGTACTTCAACTCAGATTATGTTTAGAATATGACTTGTAATATTACTTTGGCTGGTGTCGAATTTGATGTTTTCCTGTTTTCTTTCGCTTGGCTTCAGGGCCAGCGAATGCTGTGGATCTTTGTTATATTCATAGATGTTTCTGTGGTTGCAATGCGGACAGTTGATAGTATCCCGATTTTTGCAGATCGGACATGGCTGTATCATTCACCCTGGAGAACAATTTTCATAAGTTGCTGTTACGATTTGGAGAGTGACGGATAGCTGATGCAGTTGCGAAGTAAGATTTAGTGGTGGTTATCTTTTACCGAGCAGAGCTTTTAAATTGCTACACTTTGCCAATAAGAATTTTTCTGGAGACTTGTGGCTTGGCAGGATCTTATTTTCTTATTTTCTATTTTTTTTGTATTGCCCTGCTTGGAGGTTGATTTGAAACTTGTGTAATCTTTCTTTTCTGTAATAAAATTTGGATATTTTACCTCTTTACTCAAAATTTCTATAGAATTTGGATCAACACACTTTTAGTGAATTGAAGTTGTACTAACCAAATAAACACAACTGAGAATGTTCACAGTTAGCTCTCATCAGTTTTAAAAAGTAGCATCTGATAAATCATTGACAAAATGTTCATGATTTGATAATCAGTAATCGGCAATCACACAGAAAATTAGATAAAATAAACAAAAATAATTTTTTTTTTTTTTTTTTTGCATTAGATGTGGTAAGTATTTTATTATAAATTATTGTCTTGTTAAGCTCAGTAAGATGTAGGTATTTTTTTTATAACTTCTTTCCATGATAGTTTAGATATTAAGAGTCAAATTAATATGGAGACATAATAGAAAATTTGGATTTACAATAGACTATTAGACTTAGATTCGGCGTTTGCCTTAGATTTATGATTGGTGGTATTATTGGATATTAATTAAAACATAACTAATTCTAAATTCAAATCAAAGGATAAAGTGATAATAATTAATGCATATAACGAAGATCATTGACTATAATATTATACCCTTGTGATCCTTTGTTTGGCGGTCACGTTCAATATTTCATTCTCCAATTATGAACATATTATTTGTGTTATATTGACATGAGACTCATCGTCCAACTATTAACATCTTATGTTAATCAATGACAACCTTTTATAATTGTCCTAATACATTCAAACCACGTTCTAGGAGACTGTTTGAGACAATATAAAGACTTCTTTAATCTACAAAATTTATCTTTACCGAGCTTTCCTTCAAAACCAATAAACACTTCTTCCAAGTCTCCATTTAGGAATTTTTTTTTTTTTTTTTTTTAACATCCAACTAGTGTAAGGGCCAATTGGAATTCAGAGCCAAAGAAAATAGGACTCTAATTGAGTTTATTTAGGCTACTAGAGCAAAGATTTTCTAGTAATCTATCCCAAAGATTTGTGTGAATTCTTTACCCACGAGTCTTGCCTTGTATCTTTCTATACTATCATATGCTTCCCATTTACACCCCCACTATCTTTTTATCCCTCAATAAATCAAGGCATTCACCTATTACATTATTGCTATCTTCCAATCTGGATCATCTAGGGCTTCTTTAATGTTTCTTGGGACAAACAAGTGAGAAATCTTAAAGGTAAATACTCTATAATTATTGGAGAGTTTTTTGTAAGGTAAATATTTGGCAATGGGGTGGTTTGTACACATTCTAATTAATTTCCTACTAGCTATAGGGATTAGGGATGTTAAGATTAGAAAGCTCATTATTAGAATGTATAATAATAGGAAAAGAAATTGAGTTTGGAGTATGATTTCCTGGAATATCCAAGGGACCATTTCTCTAAGATTCTAACTGGTCTTGTGTTAAAAATGTTAGGCAAATCTTTGTATTTTTTTTATGCCTCTCCGAGTATAAACAAAAAGCTTCGTATTTGGTTGAGGTATTTCACCTCATGTTCATGATGTATCTATTTTTGGCAAAGTTTGACTACTAGTTCTTTCATTTTCAATATTTTGAACACATATTTCCCATTCTTGTACAAGAATTAAAATAAGAGAAAATGTGGAATCAAAATCCGTGTTAGGTAATGAGTTAGTAAAAGAATTGTCTTTTTGTGTTCCTGTCTCCTCTTAAGTGAGTTTTTCTTTAAAAAAAAAAGGTTGTTTTTCCCGAGAAGGGGGTGATTTACATCCTTACTTTTTTTTGGAAACGATGGAAACCCCGCCACCAAACCATCCATTTTGGGCCGCGGCGCAGGTAAAACCACCGGCTGTCCCAGACTCTTACAAGAAGTGCACCCCCTGAATTCGAACCCAGAACCTTAAGGTGAGATCTTGGACCCTACACCACCAAGCCACACCCCTTGGGGACAGATTTACATCCATACTAACAAATATTTTTATTTGTTGTAGGGTTATAGCACTTGCAATATTTTTTATTTGGTGCATAATCAATAAAAACACATTTTTAGTTCTAGGATCAAATTTGGAGCGATATTGACTAGGAATGTGAATGAAAATCGTACAGCCAAAATCCTTTATTGGGCTATCTGCATATATTCTAGATGTTGGAAAAAAATTTGAAGTTTTTCAAGGGTATAATGTATTGTAAAACACGAGTAAGCATCTATTAATTAAATAAGATGTTGTTAAAATACCTCCCTTTCACAAATATTTTGAAGGGAAATTATTATTTTTCTACCTGATAAATAGTATAAAT